>QRFJ01000363.1:0-90830 GCA_006176705.1 Cocos nucifera | reverse complement strand
ATGGTGGAGCTGTCGCTGGAAGAGTTCCAAGCAAATAGTGATAGCAGATTTCCACCATGGAAACAGAATATATTGCTGTATCAGAAGCTGCGAAGGAAGCATTCTGGTACAAAAAGTTTGCTGCAGAAATCGGAGTAATGCCATCAGATGCCATTCCTCTATACCGCGACAATAATGGCGCCATAGCCCTTGGTAAGGAGCCAAGGTCTCATCAAAAATTCAAGCATATTGAGCGGCGATACCACCTCATCCGCGATTATCTCGAGAAGGATTATATCGAGGTCAAGAGAGTCAACTCCACAGACAATGTGGCAGACCCACTTATAAAGCCGTTGGGCCAGTAGAAGATCAAAGTCCACCTTGAGAAGATGAGACTTAGACTTATAGCCAATTGGCTTTAGGACAAATGGGAGATTGTTAGATATATGTGCCCTAGAAGCCAGAATTGGCTGACACTTGTAATACACTTCTAGGGGTAAAATTATAATTTTGACTAATATTAATAAAATGGATTATTTTCTATCACATATGTGTATTTAGTGTCTGTGATACATCCTTTGAGTTAATGATAATGATAATTCATATTTTCAAGAGTTGAAAATTTAAGACATGAATAATCATTATTAACTCATAAAATGCTCCCGACCATAGGATCATCACGAGGATGGTGATTGATTCAAGAAGGTTGGTGTACAATCGCTTCTCTTTAGTAGATGAGTCTTGAGTCTACGGTGTGGAGACATCGGAGCGAGAGTACAGGTACTCGTTAGAGAACGAGGGCACTGAGCGTGACCACCTCGAGTAGTCATTAGGAAGTCTACCTTCTCGTCAATGACTGACTCGATGCTGCAGTAGTGTGTCTGGTTCTTTGACCTGAGGTGCATCGGCAGTTCACCTTGAGGGTGTTATAGTTTGACTACACCATTACTCGGTCTCCTAGCCATATGGAATCCTGAGGTGTATGTTGGCTATAGCATGTTCATTGTAGGAACTGGATAGCATCAAGATGGAATCTATCTACCTCGGTGGTAGAGGAGCAGCCCTATGATGATCATGAGAATCAAGTCCAGAAGCCCATGGCCATGGCAGAGTGAAATAATAGAAAGAGTTTCTATTTAGATTTTCACATCGGACTCGAATCGAATGATTACATCATATGATAGAAACTAGGGTTTGACGAGTTCACCTTAACCCTAATCTGATCGGGGCTCAAGATAGAAGAACTTAATCACACAAGGTAGCTGCACCAAGAGGTTCGCATTCAGCTCTGATGGGTTGCCACCATATACTGCTAGGTGTCACTGGTGGATTTTGGAGCAATTAGAATGATTTAGATGATCGATCATTCTAGCTGTTCGAATCAGAAGAGTTCTGATCCATCGAAAGGAGTTTCGATGATGTCGATGATAGAGATCATGACATATCCCATTACCATACAGAACTGAACCTAACTGGGTCACACAAACAAGGGTTTGAATCTGGTGATCATCAATTGAACTGATCTAGTTCAATTGATCTGAATGAGATTCAATTAAGGTTCAAGAAAATCGTGCTAGCACTCGATTGAACCTAACGTTCTTCTTTTACTATCATAAATAAGTTGTCCTGACTGAGCCAAAGGAGTTTGTGCTCAATCAGAGGCCTTCATATGGTCTGACTGGAGGTTGTCCAAGTCAAAAAAAGGTTGTCTTATTTTGTAAGATATTACCTTCCATTTTTGGTCACCTGCCATTTTTTGTTCTTTGACTTTGGTCAAAAGTCTACCTTTGACTGGTCAAATGTTGACCATTGACACTTTGACTTTTGACCACATGTCACGCACCTATTGGAGAGCTGGTGGGGGCCTGTCCCCTGCCAGAACCTGGCAAGGAAGAGGGTGCACGCCACCCTTGGCGTGTGCCCAAGTTGGAGGCGCCTAGGAGTCCCTGTTGGACAGGGACTCCATCTCCTTTTTGGATTTCAATTAGAGTTCTTCTAAGAACCAACTTTGACTGGTCTTAGGCACCCTCTAAGAAGGAATCCAGGGGACTCTATTCCCACCAATCAGATTTAGATCTGATTTCACAAAGAGTTGTGATTGGTTGGGAAGAAGAGAAGTTGGATCACAGACATTCTATAAATAAGACCCTGCGCCCAACCTAGATTGAGATTAAAAGTTTGAGAAATTCAAAAACCCCATGCCCCAAGGCAGCCTCTCCCCTCTTCCTCCATGCCAAACCCACCTTCTCCCTCTCCTCTCCACGTCCAAAAGAGTTTTGGAGCTTGGTTGGTGCGATCCAGATCAAAGAAAGGCGAGTGAAAGCTAGAAGGTTGCACTGCTGCAAAGGACGACTGCTGATCTTCAAAAGGAGTTTTGAAGATCCTTCAGATTAGATCCAAATCTAATTTTTGAAGACGTGATAGAGAAGAAGAGGATCTCCAGATCCAGTCCGAGTAGATACCGATAGAGGCCAGGCACTTGCATGACTAGATCCAGAACCTTTTGCTGCATACAGGATCATTAACGGGTAATAGGATTACCCATATCAAGGTAAATTAAATTTAATTTAATTTATCTAGATTTTATTTTATTTTTAAAATAATAATAATCAAATCTAAAATATCTCAGATCTGATTAGGATCAAAGAGAAAAATTTTTGAAATATATCTCTTGATCTGATCTGATCTGAACGAACCTAGTCTGAAAAATCAGGATTTTCCTTCACAGCCGTTGGGAGTCCGAAGGAGCTTGGCCGCTGATCAGTTCGGCTCCCATAGGCATCTGGCTGGAAGAGCGCAGAGGGAGTTCGGCTCTTGTGGGAGTCCGACTGAAGCTCGACCACTGAGGAGTCCGAAGGAGCTCGACCGTTGAGAAGCTCGGCCAGTTGTAAGAGTTTGGCTTTTGAAGAAGTCCGATCGAAGGGGAAGCTTGGAGGAAATTCGGCTAACATCCGACCGCTGAAGCTCTTCTGTGGCTACTAGTTGCGTTAAGCTGAGCACCGAACTAGACTTCGGTAGGAGCGAAATTTATCCCCAGCATAATCTATGCTATTTAATCTCTTTTATTTTGTATTTAATATTTTTATGATCGTTTCAAGAATAATTAATTATGAAGATTTAATCACAAACCAACTAGTAACAGCCTCCCAATACATGCAGATGAAGCTCGAGTCCAAATTCAAGATTGTCACGTGCATGACACATGAAGATATGGATGCATGGTAGGGACCCAATGGATAAAAGAAAAAGAAAAAAAAGAGATGCATGAAATTGCCAGGCGACTCACGGGATTCCCTTCCCCACTTAGTTCATGGTGGACCAAAATAAAGCATGGTCCATGGTGGACCATTTGACAAGAACAGGGTGCTGGTCTAGGCTTCTTCACATGGGGCATTGGCTTGAAGCTGGGCTTCAATGAGTAGAAACCAGGGAATTTAAATGAGGGGGCCTATGGTGGTTTAAAGGCTTTTATGAGAAAGGATGAGCTATGAGGATATGCTATGTGTCGAATGGGAGTGCTAGCTCCAGGTCTTCACGCAGATGCTGAGCGTGGCGCGAGTGAGGGATGTCGAGATTTAAAAATAGGAAAAAAATATTTTTTTTGAAATTTTTTTGAGTCTTAATTGTTTGACTTATTCTTCCTTACCCTACAAATCTAATCCATTCATCTCCTACCCCTTGTTCCTTTTATTAGTCCCACATCTAGAAAATATAAAATCATCCTTCCGTCTAACACTTATAAATAAAGTCCAATACCTCCACCTTGGGGATATCTCTCTCTCTCCATACCATAACTCTTGTAGGGATACATGTGATAGACGGGAATATCTATCTTTTAAATTTTTTATCTTTCTTGTTCCTACTTTCTTCTACCCTTCCAACATATGAGAAGAAGAGTTAGCCAAGGAAAGGTCAGCCAGAGGAGGTTGTATTTTTTTATTTTCTTATTTTAACTTCAAGCACCGTTAATGACTTAGGAGTTAATTTTTTTTGTATCAAGCAACTTTTTATTCCAGCAATAAAATTTTATTTTAATTTTCTTCTAATCATTGCTTATGCAATTTAATTTTTATAGTTTAATTTCAGCATATAGGATAGTTTAGTTTTCTTATTCTTTTCCTACTTATTTAATTTCTACATCTCTTTAATTTTCTATAACTTTAAATTATAGTAATTAGTATAAGATTTTTTTTTTTTTATGTTTTTAATCAGCTTTATAGCTTTTAATTAAATCATATCTAGCTAAGCAAAATCCCTAGGGTTTGCGATGAAGCTAGACCATGATTATAAGTTTTTTCTTTAGATTTCTTTTCATGCTTTTATTGTTTAGAGTCTTTTTTCTTTATAATTTCTTTCCAAGAGACTTGATGGACTATAGTTGGATTTTAATCCTTTCATAGTTCATGCTTGATTTGATGCAAGAAGGGATAATATGCAGAAGGCTCAAAATTTTATAAATTATTTTTTCTTTTTTTTTATGAAAAAGCTTGATGGGTTATAGTTGGGTTTAAGTCCCTTCATAGCCCATACTTAGGTAACATAAGAGAAGAAGTTGAAAGGAGAGTCTCTTAATTAGAATAAAGTGCAATGCTTGATGGATCATTGTTGAGTTAATTCTCTTCATGATCCATGCTTGTTCATGCTTTGCACCTTAATCAAAGAACTCAAAAAGACATCATAAGCGAATTCATAGAAAGGCTTTTTAAATCATTGGTCTAGTAAATTTAAAATCTCTAGATCTTTATATTATCTATTTTTATAAAAAAAATATTTTTCTATTTTAGTAGTTTTTAATACAAATCATCATTCTCATCTTATCAAAGCTGGTCGGAGCAAAAGTTTGACATACTTAAATCATACAATTCTTCGTGGGATCGATCCATACTTGCTGGATGTACTACTTTGCACAACGTGCTTGCAGTTATTTTTAGGATACATCAAAATTTTTTAGTGCCATTGCTTGTCATGAATTGACGTGTTTTTAATTTGTGTCTAAATTTTTGCTCTTCATGCTTTTTACTTTTTAGTGTTTCTTATCTATCTTCTTTATCTTATTTTACATTAAGTTGGTGAGTGCTGGAAGCTAGATATATAGTCTAACTTATTCCTTTCTTTTTATATATTACTTAGATCTTAATTATTATTAGTTTTTAATTAAATCTTGTTTGTTCTTATTGGTTGTGCATAATCATGTCTAAATTATTTTAAGGGCACAAACCTAAATAAGATAAGATGGGGATTTGATCATCCTTTCTTAGCCCACAAACAAGTTTTCTTATTTGCATTAATCTAAGCCTATAAATTAAAATTAATTAGACGTTAACTACTAAGGTGTTTGAGCTTACTAGGATAAGGCACTTGGAAGAGTTGGATCGTGTTAGGATTAGCTAGTTAACTGGTGACTAGGAAAAGGGTTCAGGGACAAGAGCCCAAAGAAAGGTGGTTCTTTAATTGGTTACGTTCGCTTACCTGGTCAATCAATTGATGTTTAAGAAAAGCAATGGGGGGAGGGGGCTTCCATCGATCTTTCCCTTACTTAGCTAGTTGCGTAGCTAGTTTCTAACTTGGGGGGCTCCAAGGTGGCATTGGTAGTTATGAGCTATCTAGAATTAGGATAACCTATGATAGATGTTTGCTTGATAAGTATTTCAAAAATAAAATTTAAAAAAATCTTAACTAATTCTTCTCACTCTTCTCTTTCATTTTTAGATTTAGGACTCCTTAGGACCTATCTCTAGAACTTTTTTCTTATCTATCTTTCTCTTCTCTCTTCTTTTATATATATATATAAAAGTAAATTCTCCACTTTTCTCATAAAGAAGGATATCGGATCGATTAGCTAGAATTGATTCAATTCTTGTTTCAAGTCCAAAAGTCTCTAAAAATGGAAGAAATCCATTAGCCCCAAATCCTTAAAGATTTATGTTATCTAGTTGGGTCCATCCAGCCTTCTTGCATTAGGTTGCTCCAACTTACTATAAATAACTTCAAAATTAAAACTGAGATTATTAATATGCTTCCAAATTTTACTAGAATAAAGGATGCATATATATTAATTAGGAAATTGAAAGAGGTTTGTGCAATCATGAGGCTTCAACAACTTTCTGAGGATGAGATTAAACTGAGACTAATTAATTTTGTCCTTAAGAATAATGCCAAAAATAGCTATATAGCCTTCCAAACCAATCTATCACTATCTAAGAGGATTTTGAACTAGTCTTCTTAATGAAGCACTTTCTCCATCATAAAATAGCTAGAATTAGAAATGAGATAAGCCAATTTTACCAGCTACCTGGTGAATCATTTTGCAAGTACTTCAACCATTTTAAGAATCTCTTGACCCAATGCCTACACCATAGAATAGAGATCTAGAGGCTATGCCAAATAGTTTGAGGGGCTAGACTCAAATTCTAGAACCAGGCTAGAGTTCATGTGCTAAGTTTAATTTATATATAAAGAACATAATGAGACCAGGCAATTTCTAAAAGATCTAGATGAGAAGAGTCTATAATGGAAAATGACTAGAAAACTAAGAAAATCTATACTCTTAAGAGGTGGAATGCATTAGATGCCAACCTCTCCAGCTGCAAAGGCTACAATCACAACCCTAACATGGAGGTTGGAGGCCTTAGAACCCTAAAGACTAGCTAGTGTAAACCAAGTGTCTGCATCCATGTGCAACGAGTATAGTCCACCAGATCATGTTCTTGAAGAATATCCTCTCCTATTGAACCCAACTGGAACCATATGTGCACAGGTGAATGTTGCATACCCAAAATTCATGAATAGCCCTATGCATCCACTTATAATCTAGGATGGGGGAATCATCCAAACTTTTCATGATCACAAGGCTCAAACTCAAGCAGTCCTATCTTTAACTAGTCTAACCTAAGATCCAATCTAATCCTGAACAATGCACTAGGATTTAACAATAATGAAAAAAGGCTCATGCACTAGAAAAGAGTCTAGAAGTTCTGGCAAAATCAATTGCTGACACCAATATCATCCTGAATAACTTTATGCAGACTATGAGCCAACTTTTAAATACTAATACTCAACCCATTGTCTGATTGAAAATGCAAGTAGGTCAGACAGCCTCTACCATTAGTGAAAGAGAGAAAGGTAGGTTGCCTAGCCAATCTGAATCCAATCCAAGGGCTCAAAATGGTCCTCAACCCCAACATGAAAACCAAGTCAACCAAGTGAATGCAATTCACATCCTAAAGTTGGACAAACAAGTGGACAATAAGGTGGGTATGCCTGAGAGTCAAGAAGACACATCATCTGAGTCATCTTTTGAAAAATCCATCCATCAGAACCAGTCTAAGAAACCTGAATTATCAACACTTGATGATTCATTAAACCTGCTCACAGGATCCACTAAGCTAATAGCTCCTTTTTCAAATTGACTAAGGTCCAATAAATAATTGGAACACTTGGATAAAATGCTAGAGATATTTAAACAAGTCCAAATAAATATTCCTCTACTAGACATGATGCAGCAAGTCCCGACTCATGCTAAAGTTCTAAAGGACCTTTGCATAAGAAAAAGGATAACCAATTTACCCAAGAAAGTCTTCATGGCATCAAGTGTGAGTTCCTATCTATCGAGTCAAGTGTTGATTAAGTACAAAGATCTAGGATCTTCTACAATTTCATGCACCATCGGAGAGACCAATATTGACATGGCTCTATTAGACTAAGGAGCTAGCATAAATATATTGTCATACTCTGTATATAAGCAATTAGGGTTGGAAGAACTAAAACCTACAGGGATTACTTTACAACTAGCAGATCAATCTTCTAGGATCCCTAAAGGAGTGGTAGAGGATGTGTTAATTAAGGTTGACAATTTCATCTTTTTCATAGATTTTATCATTTTAGAGACTGAACCTATTCCAAATCCAAAGGGTCATATCCCGATTATTTTAGGAAGATCATTTCTAGCGACTATCAATGCCATAATCAATTGCTAAAATGGACTCATGAAGCTCTCGTTTAGGAATATGACCATTAAACTGAACATTTTTAACCGACAATAGGAATTGGACCAACTCAATGAAGAAAACTTAACCAAGAGTGTTGCCCAGATGAACAACCCAAGAGGGGGGGGGGGTGATTGGGTTTTCAAAAATTTAAATAGATATGTGTGGTGATTAAAGATTAAATCCTGAGTGAATCAAATATGAGAGCAAATAGAAGATACAAGCTAGAGCACACACATAAGCAAGAGAATTTTATTATGGTTTGGTGCACTCCTAGCACCTACGTCCACTCCCTAAGCAAACTCTTAGAAATTTTATTTTAATCCCTCAAGATTACAGTCGAATAGTTTTCCTGGACTCACTATCCAATAATCATGTTGGTTTTTCTCTAGGTTCACAAACCATAATCTTTACAAAAATAAGATAAACCAATCTGAATAAACAAAAGAGGAGAAAAATTCTAAAACCCAAGTTTTAGCTCCTGCTGAAACCAAATACATGAAAAGGGAAAAGAAAATATTTCAACTCAAAAGGCCCCTTCGAATGAGCAGAAGAGTTATCCTTGTAGTTCATTGAAAGCCTCTTTGAATCCTTGAAGTTAATACACTTGAGGATTCCTCAATGCTTGAGAGAACAGATTGATTGAAGATGGGAATTTTCATTTAAGAGTAGAGCATGTTTTTCTTTTCTCTCATTTTTCTTGGATTTTTATCATGAGTAAGCCTTCTTCCCTTTATATCTGCAACATTCTCTCTCTTTTGTTGATGATTGGAGCTCAGAAAAAAGCAAAATTCGAATGTTGAAGAGCAGCAACTAGTCGTTGGAGTTGAAAAAATCTGATCTAGAATGTTTCATCAAAAAGTTATCATCGAGTCTCAAGACCTATCGATTTGTCTCGAGATGTCTTGCCAAGTTACGGAGCCACTCGATTTGAATAGGAGAGCTCTTACCTTCAGTCTCATGATAAATCATCTTTCTGAAAAAAATGGCTCGTCTGAGATCGAGACCTCTTGATTCTGAACGAGACATCTCGCGGGGACTGCAAGACCTCTCACTATTAGGAAATAGAAACTAGATTTATGTTGCCTGAGATCGAGAGCTCTTGAGATTCTCTCAAGACCTCTCAAAACCATGCCAGAACAGCGCTTGGGGCATGCCAGTCCATTCGAGAGCTCTCAAAAGAATTCTAAGGCATCTCGAAGACTGCTTCAAGATGATTTTGAGAGAATTTTTGCTTCATACAAGGAGATTTAAGTTTTGATTGATTTTTACTTAATGTCTTTCTTATTTTGGTTAAAGAGCTCTCTTTCTTCTAATATTGGAATACTTAAAATAAAATATATTAGTAATCATTTGTTTTAATGTTTGGTCATCATCAACATCATTTAGAGGATTTAACAATCTCCTCCTTTTTGATGGTGACAGAACATTAAACAATCCATAAAATGATTATAAAAAATATGACTGTCATGAACTAATGAATGCAATGTTTTTGTGCTGAAGCTTCCTCTTAATGTATGTTCTCATGAAATGAATAAGATTTGAATAATCATTCTCCCCCTTAATGTATGCTCTTATAAAATGAATAATATGAAATGAATAAGATTTATATTTGATCAATTCAAATAATTCATTTTCTAAAAAATCCTCTTTTTTGTATTTTAATTTAAATTGATTATATATTTGCATATTTTTTCTTAATATTTTTTTTCCTTTTTCTCATCATCAAAATCACAACAATGAAAGGATCATAAAAAAGATAAAGAAGGCAAGAATATAAAAAGGATTGAATCTATTTCAAGATTTAATATTACATAGTTAGAGGTATATGTTGGTTTACAAAAAATGAATCTCATACCAACACACCCAAATCAAAAGTTAAAAGAAAAGAGAAACTAGACCTAGTCCTCATCAGGGAGGAACTCAATGATGGGTTTAGATGAAGATTTGGGTCTAGTTTAGGACAAGTGAGGAGCAAGTCTAGGAGATGGTGATGGTGTAGAAGAAGATGATAGTCTAGAAGAAGAAGTCCAACTCAAAATCTACCATAGAGTGAAAATGAGGACTTCAGATGTGGTGCACTGAACAGTGATATTCTCTTCAAGTCTTTATGCAATCCTAGCATTGTCGGATAGGAGTAGTTCAATTTGAGCTGATTTTTTATACTACTTCTTCTCTAAAATTTCTAACCTTTGAGATAGTCCACTGATTTATTGACTAAGCATTTCTGTTTGACCCTCAGTGGATATCCTTTTTTCTTCAATGCTTACTAAAAGTTGATGCCTCACACTTTCTGAACCTTTGAGATAGTATATTCATAAATCTTTCAAATACTTTCTGAACCACTTCTTCTATCATCTTTTTAACTAACAGATCTTGATTGAAAGCTGGGGGAGGAGCTGGAGCAGGAGAAGGAGGCACCTGAGGAGAGTGTGAAGACCCTGGTGTAGTGAAGGAGGGTCCAGTAGATGGTGATGGCAGAGGGGGTGGAGATCTATATTCTTCAAGTTCGATTGTAGCACATTCATCTATCCTCATCCATTTATCATCCTTCTTTATAAATTTCATTCAGTTCAATGTTCCCTCATTGATGTTGTTTGTGTGTGCCAGCTTTTTGAAATCTTCACCTTCTAGATTAACTTGAAAGTCCTTGAAGATTAAGGTGAAGATCATTCCATAGGATAAACATGCCTTGCTCTTGCTGGTATCCTTCAGTGTTGTCGCATGAGGAGGAACGCTGATGGGAGTTTCAGTCCCATAAGGCTGACTCCATTTGTCTTTTTCATCAGTCATGTCTTCAACTTTAGGAAAAATATATGATGACAAAGGACAATGTATCTCATTTCGATCGAAAGAAGATGTGATAGTGAGATTTTCATCCATCTCTTTTCTTTTTAAGACACACTTAAGAGCTTCAGTTTTATCAAATAAGTTTAGGTCACTGATCCCAGCCCTAGGCACTTCAAGGAGCTATCCTATTTTTCTCTCATCTAAAGAAAGATGCACTCTTTTCATAATAGATTCCACCTTCGACCCATGCTTAAAACTAATATGGTCAAAAACTTTTCTTATTAAGTCCGGATAAATGTTTACCTCTAGGGTATAGAGTTTTTTCCAACCTTGCTGCTGGATCCAGGATCCAATATGGAAGTGCTCCCGATCAAGGTAAGCGATGTCCACACAGCGGCCTGTTGGAACTGTCCTAGTAGCTATGAAAAGTCGGGCATGAGATGATGAAGCAGATGGAGATGATTGAGCCATGTCGTGTTGTTGTTTAGCCCTAGCTTCAGTCGATGGCATGATGGAGGGTCTTTGAGCAGAGAGCGATCTTTTCTTTGGAGCCATTGGGGGCTAAGGTTTGGAGGGAATGGACAAGAGAGGATGATTTGAAGGATTTTTGAGGAAAGAAGGAGAGTTTTGGAGAGAATAGAGGAGAGATCTTGGACGAGTGGAATGAAAGAATGGAACAGGAGACCTCTCGTAGATCGATTTTAAAAAGAGGACCTGCACGAATGAGAGCTCCCATCTTAACGATGAGACATCTCGAATACTTTGAGAGCTCTCGCGTTTAGTGTGAGAGGCCTCAAAATCCAGTCGAGAGGTCTTGTGAAAAACCTGAGACTTCTCGAGCACAGGGAAAAAAATCAGAATATAAGAGGAATTTCAAGTTGATTTTTCTTGAATTTTTAGGATGGGAAAAGGGGTGTTAGGAATGATGGAAGGAGGTCAAAAATGATCCAATAAATTTAAGATTGAGCATTATTAAAGAGGATCACAAATACCAAGTTCACCCCAGATTTTTGAGAATCTATCTTCATTTAGAGGTTTTGTAAAAATGTCAGCTAGTTGATTTTCAATTGTGACAAATTCAAGCACAATATTATTATTTTGTATATGATCTCTAATGAAGTGATGTCTAATTTCAATGTATTTAGTTCTTGAATGTTGAATGAAATTTTTTGTCAGATTTATGGCACTAGTATTATCACATCTAATAAAAATTTTGTTTTGCTTAATTCTAAAGTCTTCGAGTTGCTACTTAATCCAAAGTATTTAAGCACAGCAATATATTCGGCCTCAGCCATTGATAGTGCTATAGAGTTTTACTTTTTGCTATATCAAGAGATCAAGTTCAATCCTAAAAATTGGCAAATGCCATTGGTACTCTTTCCATCAATTCTACATCCTCCATAGTCTGCATCAGTGTATCCAATCAATTCAATGAAGGATTGTTTTGAGTACCAAAGTCCAAAGTTATGTGTAAATTAAATATCTAAAATTTTTTTAACAGCTAGTAAGTGTGATTCTTTAGGGTTAGATTGAAATCTTGCACACATGCATATACTAAACAGTATATCAGGTCTACTTGCAGTTAAATAAAGTAGGAATCTTATCATACCTCTATAGAGCTTTTCATTCACATTCTTACCATTCTTGTCTTTGTCAAGTTTGCATGAGGGGCTCATGGGAGTGCCAATTTCTTTTCCATTTTTCATGTCAAACTTCTTTAGCATCTCCTTGATGTACTTTGTTTGGCTAATGAAGATGCCTTTCTTTAATTATTTGATTTATAGTCCAATAAAGAAATTCAGCTCCTCCATCATGCTCATTTCGAATTCGTCCTGCATCAACTTAGCAAACTCTTGACAAAACATTTTAATAGTAGATCCAAATATGATGTCATCCATATATATTTGAACCACAAGAAGGTCATTATTTTTTTTTTAAAAAAAATTGAGTGGTGTCAACACTTCCTCTAATAAAATTATTATGTAGTAAAAATTTGCTCAATATTTCATACCATACTCTAGGTGCTTGCTTAAGTCCATAAAGAGCTTTGTTTAATTTATACACATGGTTGGAAAGTGAGTGATTTTCAAAATTAGGAGGTTGTTCTACAAATTTTTTTTTGAGAATATAACCATTCAAAAAGGCACTTTTCGCATCCATTTGAAGTAGTTTAAAATTCATGTAACAAGAAAAAGCAAGTAAGAATCTAATTTTCTCTAATCTTACTATAGGTGCATATGTTTCATCAAAGTCAATTCGTTCTTCTTGATTATATCCCTTAGCAACTAGTCTAGCTTTATTTTTTACAACATTACCATATTCATCCAATTTATTCCTAAATATCCATTTTGTGCCAATTATTGGATGGTCAATGGATCTGTTTATAAGAGTCCATATATTATTTCTTTCAAATTGGTTTAGTTCATCTTTTATGGCTAGCATCTAATTAGGATCTTGTTCAGCTTCTTCTATGTTTTTAGGTTCTATTTGAGAAACAAATGCAAGATAATCAAATGTATCCTTAAAAGAGAATCTAGTTCTTACCCCTTGTGAAGGATCACCTAATATCAATTCTTTTGGGTGATTATGTGCCACTCCTTGGGTAGATCTCTATGATCATCGATTGCTTCATTCTCACCATCATGGCTTTGTTCCAAGATTATTGTAGATTTGTCTTTGTCTTGAACATTATTGTCCTTCAAGTTTAGGTCCTTCATTCTATCTTTGAGAATTCCTGTATTATCATCAAAAATATCTTCCTTTGTCGAAGATTGGTTGTTAGCTTCATCAAAAATGATATGAATAGATTCTTCAACAACCAAAGGGTGTTTGTTGAAAACTCTATATGTTTTGCTAGATGTAGAATATCTGAGGAATATACCCTTATCTGCCTTAGCATCAAATGTACCTAGATTATCTTTACCATTATAATGAATAAAATATTTGCAACCAAAAATATGAAAATAATTAATGTTAGATCTTTTTTCTTTGTAAAGCTCATAGGGGGTTTTCTTTAAAATCAGATGAATAGAAACTCTATTTAGGATGTAACATGCTGTGTTAATGGCTTTAGCCCAAAAATATTTGGATAGATTTCCTTCACACAGCATGGTACGGGCCATATCAACAAAGATTCTATTCTTTTTTTCAATAATTCTATTTTATTGAGGGATTCTAGGTGCAGAAAAATTATGTTCCAAGCCATATTCATCACAAAATTCTTCAAAGTATTTATTTTCAAATTCTGTACCATGATTACTATGGATACATACCATAGTAGAGTTCTTTTCATTTGTAATTTTCTTGTAAATCTTTGAAAATATTGAAAATGCTTCATCTTTATGAGCTAAAAATAAAATCCAAGTGAAATGAGAATAATCATCAATAATTATTAGACCATATTTCTTTCCTCTTAGGCTTGTGGTCCTAGTAGGTCTAAACAAGTCCATATGAATTAATTCAAGAGGCTTAGAAGTTGAAATCATATTTTTGGATTTGAAACTCCCCCTAGTTTGTTTTCCAAATTGGCAAGCATCACAAATATGATCAATTTTGAAATCTAGTTTTGGTAGCCCCTTAACTAAGTCCTTATTATGCAATTTATAAAGAGTATGCATGCTAGCATGACCTAACCTATGGTGCCAAAGCCAACTAGTTTTCTTTATATTAGCATTTATTGCAACTAGACATTGACCATTCTTCATAGCAATTTCATCAAGGTTTACCATGTAGATGTTGCCATGCCTAAATCCAATGAATTTTAAACTATCATCCAAGGAACTAGATACTTTGCATAAAGAAGATTCGAAAGAAACTTTAAAATCCTTATCACAAAGTTGACTAATACTAAGCAAGTTATGTTTTAAGTTATCAACTAATAATACATTATTTATAAAAATGGTAGGAGTAATCTGAATTTTACCATAGCCAATAATTTTGCCTTTGCCGTTATCACCAAAGGTGACTACTCCCCTATCCTTTGTTTCAAGAATGATGAATTGTTGCTTATCATCCGACATATGTCTTGAGTAGCCGCTATCTAAGTACCATTCCCTTTTTGATCCTTAGACTACAAGGCATTTCTACACAAATAATCAAGTGATGGTTTTAGATACCCAAGTCTTCTTGGATCCTTTAAGGTTAGTAACCAAAATCTTTTTAACAGTTTTTTCATTGAACTTAGAAGTATTACATTCAAATACTTTGTGTCCTACCTTTTTACATCAAAAGCAGGTGATGTGAGAGGTGCCAATTGACATGTGCAGTGAAAAAATTCTTTAAAAACTTAGTTTTATCTTTAGGTTTATATCCTATTCTGACTTTATCATAGACTTCTTTTTGATTATTTAAGATCATTTGCAGTTTTTTTGAACTACAAGTGAATTTATCAACTAAAGGCCTTAATTTATCCAATTCATTCTTTAGAATTTTGTTCTCTTCTTTTAATTTGTTGTTGCCACTAATTACCTCTTCCTTTTCTTCAAAAGTGTTTGAGTTATTTTCTTAAGACTTATTTTTTATGCTAATCTTTTTAAAATCTTTCATTAAGTCATAAAAAACATCTTGAAGTTCATCAAAGGTAAAATCTGAATCAAGAGTGCAGGATACCTCTTCATCTTATGCCATGAAATATAAGTTTAAATCATTTTGATCTTCTTCCTCCGAGCTTGACTCATCACTATTGCTTTAAGTTGCTATCATGGCTTTCTTTTTTATTTTTTTTGCCCCTTTCTTCAACTGAGGACATTCAGCCCTAAAATATCCTGGCTTTTTGCATTCGTAGTAAGTGGGCTGATCCTTCTCTTTCTTTCTTCCTACTGGCTTCTCCTCTAATGAAGCTACTCTTCTTCAATCCTTATCTTTTTCTTTCCATAAATTTTTTGAATTTTTTGATCACCAGGGCTATGTCTTCATCATTTTCTTCACTGAGAGATAGATCATCTTCTTCTTCAGCAGCCATGGATTTCAGTGCTATTTTTTCTTCTTCTTATTGTCTTTCTCATTGTGTCGACTCATGGATAGCTCATGTGTCATCTAGGATCCAATGAGCTTCTCTAAAGGTAATGTATTCAGATCTTTTGCCTCCTGGATGGCTATTACCTTGACTTCCCATATCCAAGACAAAGATCTTAGAATCTTTCTCATCAATTCAATATTAGTATAAACTTTACTTAAACTTTTTAAATTATTTATGATATTAGTGAATCTTGTGTACATGCTAGTGATAGATTCAGTGAGATCCATTTTAAATAACTTATATTGGTGAACTAGCATGTTAATTTTAGTTTTTTTTACTTGATTTGTCCCTTCATGCGTGACTTCAAGCCTATCCCAAATTTTTTTTGTTGAATTGCAAGTGGAGATTCAGTTAAACTCATTAGCATCAAGGGCACAATAGAGTAAATTCATTGCCTTAGCATTTAATTGGATAAGTTTCTTATCCATTTCATCCCAATCCTTCTCTGGCTTAGGAGTGGATGTGTCATTGATAATGATTGTGAGAGTGTGTGGACCATTGATAATGACACTCCATATGTCATAGTCAAGGGCTTGAGTGAAAATGCGCATATGAGCTTTCCAATAGGTATAGTTAGATCCATTGAAAAAAGGTGGCCTATTTATGGATTGCTCTTCGACAAGTGAACCTCCTAGTTGGGTTGACATGGTCTTTATTTCTAGTTGATAAAATCAATAATTAGTAGAGAACCAAGGCTTTGATACCAATTGTTGCCCAGATGAACAATCCAAGAGGGGGGATGAATTGAATTTTCAAAAATTTAAATATATATGTGCGGTGATTAAAGATTAAATTCTGAGTGAATCAAATATGAGAGAAAATAGAAGACACAAGTTAGAGCATACACACAAACAAAAAAATTTTATAGTGGTTCAATGCACTACCAGCACCTACATCCACTCCCTAAGCAAACTCTTGGAAATTTTACTATAATCCCTCAAGATTACAGTTGGATAGTTTTTTGGGCTCACTATCCAATAATCCAGTTGGTTTTTTTCTAGGTTCACTAACCACAATCCTTACAACAATCAGATGAACCAATCTGAATAAACAAAAGAAGAGAAAAATCCTAAAATCCAAGTTTCAACCCCTGCTGAAATCAAATACACGAAAAGGGGAAAGAAAATATTTCAACTCAAAAGGCCCCTTCGAATGAGCAGAAGAGTTGTCCTTGTAGTTTGTTGAAAGTCTCTTTAAATCCGTAGAGTTAATGCACTTGAGGATTCTTCAATGCTTGAGAGAACAAATTGATTGAAGATGGAGATTTTCGTTTAAGAACAGAGCATGTTTTTCTTTTCTCTCATTTTTCTTGGATATTTATCATGAGTAAGCCTTCTTTCTTTTACATCTGTAGCATTCTCTCTCTTCTAGTGATGATTAAAGCTCAAAAAAGTAAAATTCAAACATTAGAGAGCAGCAACTAGCTGTTGGAGTCGAAAAAACCTGATCTAAAATGTTCCATCAAAAAGTTATTGTCGAGTCTCGAGACCTCTTGATTTGTCTTGAGATATCTCGTCAAGTTATAGAGCCTCTAGATTTGAATAGGAGAGCTCTCGCCTTCGATCTCACAAAAAAATCATCTTTTTGGAAAACATGGCTCACTTGAGATCGAGACATCTCGCGGAGACCGCGAGACTTCTCCAGAATCCTGCGAGACCTCACACTCTCAGGGCACAAAAACTGAGTTTCTATCATCTGAGATTGAGAGCTCTCGAGATTCTCTCAAGATCTCTCGAAACCATGCCAGAACAGTGCTTGGGGCGTGCCAGTCCACTCGAGAGCTCTCGAAAAAATTTTGAGACATCTCGAAGACTGCTCCAAGATGATTTTGAAAGAATTTTTGCTTCGTACAAGGGGATTTGAATTTTGATTGATTTTCACTTAATGTCTTTCTTGTTTTGGTCAAAGATCTCTCTTTCTTCTGACATTGGAATACTTAAAATAAAATATATTAGTAATCATTTGCTTTAATGTTTGGTCATCATCAAAATCATTTAGGAAGTTCAACAAAGAAGATGTCTACAAATCCAATGATCTAAGCCATGAGGATATCAAAATTAATTTTAGATTGAACCAAAAATTTAAAAATAAAATTTGGACAATTGTTAATCACTGGAATTGACTAGAACTAGAATCACCAATTAAACTAGTTATTAAGGAAACATCACCACTGGATCTGAAGATACTCCCTGAACACCTAAAGTATAAATATCTAGGTCCATTAGAAACTCTACCAGTAATAGTTAAATTAAACTTAGGTCCAATCTAGGAGATATTAGATCTACTAAGAGAGATTCATGATAAAACTGGTTATATGGAAGAAGATCATCTATCTGAAATTGGTGGTGAAAGATCAGGTAAATTTTTCAACCCGGTATATGACCCGGGTTAAGATAACATTTGAAGATCAGAGTTAAGTCTGGCTGAAGATTATAAACTTAGTGCTTGTTGGGAGGCAATCCAATTTCTTAAGAGTAGTTTTAATTATAGTACGGTTGAAAACTTTAAACTTAGTGCTTCTGAAAGGCAACCCAGCTCTTTACTTTCTAATTTTAGTTTCTTTCAATTTGGTTAGGTTTATTAGATCCGATCTCAAGATGAGCTCCATTGGGGACAATGTCAGCTAAATTAAGGGAAGAGCTTAATAAAAATTGCTCTTTAGGTGCCTTCGCTTCCTTTTATCCTATTTTGTGCATAAATTCAATCATTTTTTAGGGTATAACTTTTTTTAGGATATAATAATAAATAAAATAAGTATATATCTGGAGCTACCTTCTACTTTCATATTCTTATATTTGTCATGTCTTGGATTTAAGGTAACTCACTTACTTTTGATAAGTAGTTGATTGAATAGTTGTGACAATTTTTAAAATATTGAGGAAAAAAATATTAATAGACTCAAGCAAAAAGGTTAAGTTAGAATGAAATCAATTTTTGAATAATTCTAACCCTCATTTTCACATCAAAGAAGAATCTACTTTTTGGATGTGTATGGGTATTGATTAATGCAAAGTTTCTTGTATCAATTTTCAAAAAAAAAAAAAAAGAGGAGCAAGTTCTAAACATTGGTCTCCCATCGAGTAATTGGGCCTCTTTGTCTCTAGAAGCATTGATGTTTGCATAAAAAAGTGGGTAATGTAAAGAAACCTTTCAATAAAAAAAATAAAAAAAGGATCATCATTGCTCCAAAACAATACCTCACCACTCTTTTAGAGTAGAAGATTTAAAGATAATAATAGGAGTTGGTTAAAATTATCTTAGAAAAATGATGAGTTTGCACTTAAATAATTTACTAGATGCTATTAATATCCCAATGACGTGTTTCATCAACTATATAATGGGATATCTTCTTCTTATAAAAGGATGTGAAAAAAACCTTTAAGTCCAAGCAAACTTGTATACAACTTGATGGACTGTAGTTGGATTTTAATCATTTCATAGTTCATGCTTGATTCGGTACAATAAGGGATAATAGGCAGAAAGCTCAAAATTTTATAAATCTTTTTTTTTTTGTGAAAAAGCTTGATGGGTTATAGTTGGGTTTGAGTCCCTTCATAGCCCATACTTAGGTAACACAAGAGAAAAAGTTGAAAGAAGAATCTCTTAATTAGGATAAAGCGCAATGCTTGATGGATCATATATAGTTAAGTCTCTTCATAATCCATGCTTGTTCATGCTTTGCCCCTTAATTAGAGAACTCAAAAAGACATTATAAGAGAATCCATAGAAGGGCTTTCTAAATCATTAGTCTAATGGATTCAATAGCTCTAGATCTTTATATTATCTATTTTTGCAAAAAGTTATTTTTTATTTTAGTAGTTTTTAATACAAATCATCACCATCATCTTGTCAAACCTCATCTGAGCAAAAGTTTAACACACTTAAATCATACAATTCATCATGGGATCGATCTATGCTAGTTGAATGTGCTACTTTGCACATTATGAGCTTGCAGTTATACTACAAGAATCCAAACTATTAGCGATGGCTAAATGCCATCGTTAATAGTCAATCTACCATCGCTAATAATCCTGTTGTTGCTAATACCATCATAAAATCTAATATGAAAAATGTTTTTCACTAATTGCCATTATGCAATAGTAAAACTAGCCATCACTAATAAGACTATTAGCGATGACATTTAAGATGGAAAAATTTTATTTTTAATAATTTTTTAATATTTAAATTAATTTTTTAAAAAAATATTAGCGATAGTGATGTGGTGGCTAATGCCATGGCTAATACTTATAGCAACAAAAATTACCATCGCTAATGTCATCTTTAATTATTTTAAAATTTTAAATCAATAAAATAAAATATTTTAAGAAATATCAGTGATAGTATGTTCATGGCTAATGTCATCGCTAATAATTATTAACGATCAAGAATACCATCGCTAATTATATTTTTAATTTTTTATAATTTTTGAATAAAATAAAAAAAATTATTTTAAGAAATATTAGCGATGGCACCTTGGTCTCTAAAGTATTAGCGACAGCACTTACCATCACTAATATTGATGCTAATAGTTAATTTTTATTTTTTAAAAATTAATAATAATATTTTTAAAATATTTTTTAATCAATCATAATGAATTATGATTTGTAACACCTATTATAATTAAAATCTAAAGATAATCTAACAATCAAAAATTAAAAACTAATTATATTTTATTAAAAATATAAATTATATAATTTTTTATAAGTAATTAAAAAATATAATATATCAGAAAAATTAGGTTCGATCCGATCCTCATCATCACCCATCTCCTCCTCCTCCTGCTTCTCTCTAGTAGTTGATGGATGACAGCCGGATGTTCCAACATCCTGTAATGAAGAAATAAAATAATATTAGTAAGTTTTGATACGGAGGTGTATCTTTCAATATAGAGACGTATCTTTTGATACACTACTTTCATTCTTGAATAGATTATTTCTACACATTCAATTTGATGATACAGAGCTATAGACCCTCTGGTCCATCAATTGGATGGTTAGATTGAATTTTTAGCCTTTAGATCTCCTTTCCGACTCAAACTTAAATATATGAAGCTTCTAAATATAAAAATATAAAATAAGTAAAAAAATTTAATAATATAATTATCTGATGTGATGGTTGGGATGATGAGCTCAACTAGTTATGTAGCAGCAGGTCCTAAAGAAGTTCCATGACCATATCGTGGATGGCATATAGGAGGCCCTGAAGTCACTGGCTGATAAGCCTCTGCACAACCTCCTCCATGTGTGCATCACTCAAGGTCTGGGATGTTGAGACTTGTGAGGATGCCGAAGGATATTGAGGCAATGGAGGGTCGAAGTTATGGCCGAATTCTATGACCCAGCTTCTACTCACCCCCCACTGGTGCTAAGCCATCCCTCAAGATCAAGGGGGCTGAGAAGATGGGTTATCATCGTACCTCTCAACAATGTACACCGCATAACGTATCTGCATAGTTCAAAAATATATTAGTTTTAATATAAAAATTAGATCTTGTAACTACTTAATTAATAAATAAAGTTTAAAGTTCTTACTGCGATCTTTCACGATGTAGAATCTAAATAGTAACCAGTTCTCTTAGACTAGTGTGTGGCCTGCCACAACTATAGTTGGTCTAGTGGACGACCCAGCTGCCATATCCACAATAAGTAAATAATAAAATTAAATTAATTAAAACATGTATATAAAAATTTTTATAGTTTCAGTAAAAAGTTTTGGTATTGATTTCTTATCAGTTTATCGGCCATAACATGTATGCCGACCGAGCTGCCCGTGTGTCTGATCGGATCTTGTTGGATGGTCCAGTTCTATCGGGCCCTCTACCACCTACTAGAGTATTCCTCGCTACTCCACTGGTTGCAGAGTGCTGGATGGCATACTGTCTGAGGATGTAGAAGCCATCTCGAAGCCTCCGTATGGCCATCTCCTCAAAGGTCTGATGGCCAGCCTTCTCATCTTGAGAAGTCTCAAATCAATAGTACTCCTACAAGATAGAAGCAAGCATGTATTAATTTATAATTAAAATACCAACATATCAGAAAGGAATAAATTAAATTAGTTTTGATTTATCAAAAATATCTCCTAGGCTGCATCATGAGCTCCTAATGGTCAACTCGAGAAATCATTCACTAGGCCCAACATCAATCGGTGTATGATTCTGGTAATGACATGAGATATTGAAGGCTCTCTGAATATGTTGCAAAATTGATTTCAAAGAATAAATGTTAACTCTAAAATTACTAAATTCTAAACATATTAATTGAGCATATAGTGCTTATGAGCGGCTCTGGATATGGATAATCTGCCTACCCTATGACTGAGTCGAAGGTACCGTGAGTCGGATGGATCCTCGACCATGATGCTACATCTGAGAGTCACGTCGCTACTGCATGTGATTGTGGGGTCACTGTCACCTCCTATCCTCTGAACGTGGGCACAAACAATCTATGAAAATTATATTAGTTAACAAATAATAAAATAATATAAATAAATATATATAAAGTATTAAAGCTTACTGTTCGGTGTGAGAGGTGCAGAACCATAAGAACTAGTCATGCAATTGCTCTCTCTTTGAGAGATCTATCCTTGACGATGTGGCTCTGACCTCTAGAAGATATGATATATGCTCTCTAAAAATAAAAATAAATAGATTTATCAAATTAATTATATAATTATGGATGGCAATATAAGATTTAAAATGATGCAAGATAAATACTTAAAATGATCCAAAAATTATATACTTAGCACTACTCATCGACCTTTTTAGATGTTTGGTATCCTTTAGAATCTTCTTTTGATTCTTCCTCTTCTTCCACCTCTTCCTCTTCTTCTTTCTCTTCTTCCTCTTCTTAGAGAGGATTATCTTTTAAAACAATCTTAGTTGGATCTACCTCCTAATGTTGGCCATCTTCACGTAGAAGTATTCCTAGAACATTCAATTCCACATTATCGATGGATTGATGAACTCCTACTATCTCATCCTCTCGAAAGCATTTTGATAATTGGGGCTCTTCTTCTTTTTCGAGTGCTTAATGAATGGCTCATGACTTAATTTTGCATACAGTCCACCAATCTTTCTTTCCTCTTTTTCTTGATGGAAAACGAGAATAATACACTTAAGCAGCTTGTGTAACTAGTACAAATAAATCACTGACATAAGCTTTTGATCCATGTTTGATCTTAATAAGCCCATGCTGTGGATCAACCTTCATACCATTATCAATATTGAACCATTAGCACTTAAATAGAATGATACTATTACCTCCAATGTAACTCATTTGAAATAAGTGATTAAAGAGATGGGATTATGATGGATACTTACAGGGCATATGGGTCGACCTCCATGTAGTTTATTTAAACATATGTCTCTACTTGTTGAAGTTCAGTATTAGAGAAAATTCGATAAACCTCGTGTTGGGAATAGTGTCAGTATCCCAAAGCCAATTATCAATCTGTTGATATTTGAGCTTTTTTGTACTTATATATGAATTATTAATTGAATAAAAATTATTCTAGCTTTCTCATCGTAAATTTTCATCTTCTAATAAACTCTTGTGTTGTAGTGAAATCCTTAGGACTATTTAGAATCGACAAAGGAAGATTTGTCATTTAGTCTTTAAATTTATTCGTGATCAAATAATATGTTGTTACCAAGGATGACAACGTTTATCAAGCATAGGTTATTGTATGCCATATAGGTTGGTTGTCCTCTTAACCAAGAAGTGTGGTGACACTGGTATGACATGCAGATAAGATGTAGGGATACATTTACACTGAATATGATCAACTTTAGAGATTTTTTGCTATCAAGATTTGCTCTGATGGAATGTGGATATAAGTGTCCTTTCGATCTAAGATCACTATGGTGACTTTTAAGCAACTTACTGTGCTTTGGTGCCAAACTACCTGAATTTTTAATTCAATGATGGAAGGTTTCTGGGCACAATCAAGTACTTGAAGAGTCGGTATGTGAATTAAGATATGATTGACCATTTTGGTTTAGGAGCTGTGTTCAATTATATTTCAATTTAGCAAAATCTTGGCCAAGGTAGTTCTAATGAAGAGTCACAGGATTGATTGCATTGAGACATGATTTGGATGTATTTTTTAGAGTTGGTAGTTTAACTCTAAGTCATCCTATATATAGAGGTCAAAAGAATAAATTATATGGTAACCATATTCGCGTAGGTTCTAAATATTACCATTGCGACTATTCGACCTATCTGGATATCAGGTACCATTGCTAAATGGTTACTTTGATTGGTATAGGAATCGGTTCCTATGCTATCGACTTAGGTATGAACTTGTGGGATCACACACATTAGAGGTTCCTACCTGATCTGATGGCTGATGAAGAGTCCTACTTGACTAAGACTCTATGGTCAAGAGTCCCACTGGACTGAAACTCTTCGATCAAGAGTCCTACTATATTGAAACTCTCAGTCCTACTTATCTTGAACTTTGTGATCACGTGTTTGGGATATCGAGATCAAGAGTCTCACTGGTTGGGGACTCTTCGATCAAGAGTTTCATTTTGATGGAACTCTATTGTCCGGACGTCCACCAAATTTGAACTCTATAGTTAAGAGAAGTTTAATTAGTAATTTGATTACTAATTAACTCAATTTGATTGAGTAATAATTTTTTTGATCAAGTCCAATTAAATTGGATTCAGTTGGATTTGACCCAATTAGGTTATAAGATGATCTAATCATCGAGGAGGTTTGATCTCTGATTTGATCAGGGGTTGGGCTTGATCAATTTTTAATTTTATTATGATTTAATTAAGCCTAATTAAGCCTAAATTAGTTGGATTTAATCTGGTCTAATTAGGGTTGGCCAATTTGGATTGGGTTGGTTCAATTTGATAAGGTTTAAATTCAAGACTAGTTTGACTAGTCTTCACTTTCTGCACCACCTAAAACTTGCACCCATTTAAATTCCATGAGGAAGAGTTCTCGTGAGTTTTCTCCATGCACAGAGAGGGCACATGCCTAACCTTTCTCATGCCCTAGGTGGATAAGAAGGGGTTGGTTACCATTTGAATTCAAATTGAGTTAGAATTCAAATGGACAACCACTTCATTCTTATCCTCCCACCTGGTATGGGCTTGGTCTTGCGCAATTTAAATTGTGCTCTCTCTAGGCATGTGCACATTCCTATGTGAATACTTTCATGAGTTCACTTCTACGTGAGAGAAAATTTCAATTCAAAAGCCTAAGAGAAGAAAAATACAGAGAGCTTGGTGCAGGGTTCTGGATGTGTGCATATCCTAGGGTTTTAGCCTAGGGTTCGGGAAGAATTTGTATGAGCTACGAATGTCATGAGCCCACCAAATTTTTAGGTGAACCTCTTCTGCCTCTATATCAAATCTACTGGTGATCCGGAACATCCAAAGAGCCCATGGATGAAGATTGAAGCCATTTGATCAAGATCAACCATTGAAGGATTCCGACATCGAGCTAGAACTCGGGAGGAACCAATCGGGACCAGGACCACATGTGGATGATCTACGGAGGCTAGACACATTGTGTGACTACATCACAATGAGTGGACCTCCTCGGTAGTGATCGGATTATGGTGTTTGGCTATTCGCATAGGTATCGTGTTCTGAACCCATATTGTAGTAGTAAATTATTTACTATTAGTGATTTTGTTTTCAAATTTTAAAAGCATATACATCATATTTGATCCTTTATGTAGGGTTTTTTGATATGATCAGTAGTTTTAATTATTAATTAAATTAATAATTATTTTTGTTGCATAAAATTTTTGAAAAAGATTTTTGAAAGTAGAGATAGAAACCCTGCACTACATACCTATACCTCGAGCCCAAATTCTCGAGCAGGATAGGCAAATATTGAGATCTCTTACTCTAATCCATCACCACCACCATCATCATTTTGATCCACTTGAGTTAGCTTGGTCTGCACATTATGATTAAAGTAGTATCGGTTCAAATTTGAAATCTCTTTTATTATGTAAGCCTCCATAAATGAACCTTCAAGTCAGGCCTTATTTTTAACTTTCTTCTTAAGACTGTGCATATATCTTTCAAATGGATACATCCATTTGTATTGTGCTAGACCTCCCACCCTAGCTTCATATGCCAAATGAATCACGAGGTGCTCCATAGAGTCAAAAAAGCTGGAAGTAAATATCTTCTCGAACTTGTATATGGTCTCTTTACTGCTAGCCTCAAGACTGAATATGTGATCAGTGGATAGTTCAGTAATATAAGTATCTCTGAAGAAAAGGCTAAGCTCGATCCAAGAACTCCATATGGAGTTGGGAAGGACATGATGCCAAGCCAATGGGAGTAATCGTTGCATGAATACATGGCAGTCATGGCTCTTTAGCCCATAGAATCTATAATCTTTGACATTAATGCACCAAGTTAGATTACCTGCATAACCATCTAAAAATTTAAGACTTTTACATCATTCACAAATATCCTTCAACCGCTCTCTTGTTAAGGTATAAGTTGCTTTTGGCTTTAAAAATTTTTCAGGTGACACCTCAACCAGCTCTAATAAAAGATGTTTGCATATATTCTTCATATCTGCTCGAGCCTTAAGATTGTTCTTCATCTTGCCGTTGATATCAATAATAGTGTAGAAAACATTATCAAATATATTCTTCTTGATATATATAACATCAAGATTATGATGGATCAATTAATAGACCTGTACGACAATTCCTAGAAGATGCTTCACTTCACCCAATTATGAGTTCTATCGAATTCCTGAGGCTTTTGCTTGTCAAATTCAATGCCAAATGGGACTTTATTAAAATACTTTCATACCACTAAGTCACTGGGGTGTATGGTCCTTCTTTATCTTATTCCTCCTAAAACTGTCTTGCTGCTTTCGAAAAGAATGATGTTCAGGAAGAAATTGACAATGACAATCGAACAAGCAGGGCTTACGACCATACTCAAGCTAAAATAATTTTATAGTCTCCATACTATAGGGACATGCTAGCTTTCCATGAGTGCTCCATTTTAACAACATCCCATAAGTAGGAAAATCACTGATGGTTTATATCAACGCAGCCTTCATTATAAAATTGTTCTTCTCCAATGCATCAAAAGTATGAATGCCATTGGACCATAACAATTTCAGCTCATCAATAGGAGGCCTTAGATATACATCAATACTTCTACCAAGATGTTATGGTCCAGTTACGAGTAATGTAAGAAGGATATTATGTTCTTTCATACACATCCCAGGTGATAGATTGTATGGAGTAATAAAGACTAGCTACCATAAATAAGGGGCTGTTGTATGACTGAACGGTGTAAAGATATTAGTAAATAGACCCATTCCAACATTGCATAATTCCTGAGTAAATAAAGAATGGTAAGCATCGAATTGCTTTCATGCCTCACTGTCCGATGGATGACACATCATATCAAAATGCTTGTGTGGTATGTCCTTCTGATACCTACCCTTGTATGATATCGAAGAATCTTGTATGGTATGTTCTTCTGATTCCTACCCTTTTGTCTCAGTTTAAATTGGCTCACACTGTATACGCTGCATGAGCTCTTCTATTAGTCCTCTTTATAGAAAAGCATGTAACCATTACGGCATGCTTCTATCTTCTCATATCCCATGCCCAAACCTTTCACCATTTTTTTCGAAGCATAGAAGCTCTCAACAAGCTTCTCATCCTTCGATAGCATTTCTTTATTATTGCTACCATTCTATCATAACAATTGATCATCATATTTAACTTAGCCTTCAAGTTCAACAACTCTGACATAGTTAATAGTATAGTGTGTGTTTCATATTTCGGCCATAGTAGTTCATCAGCATCTTCAGCATAGCAATCACCATTCTCAGCTTCTGGATCATCCTCCATATTCCAGTTAAATTCAGGACCAGCCGCATCCATAACCATATCCACTATTCTATCTGTGTTCATGTCTTGCTTAGTTCTAACCCTTGCAACTTTTTTTTTCAGGTCTCTCCATGCAGGTATTAATACTTATAGTTGGGCATAAATTCATTCTTATACAAATGGATAGTAATTATATCCCTATCAAATATTTCTCTATTGCCACATCTATTACAAGGACAATGAGCCCATCCTTGATGTAAGAGTGCCACATTACCAAAAATAAAATCATAAAAGTACTCTATACTCTTTCTATATTCAGTAGAAATCTCTCCATTGACTACTCGACGGTCCATCCAATTATGATCCATGGCAGACTATCTAAGAATTTTGCATATACATAAATATAAGATAATTGCTAAATATTATTTTATCATTCAAAATGGGTTGCATAGTATATTAATGCATCCTATCATCAACTAATAGATAAAGATAGATCCTATCCCATTTATGAAATGCATTAATTCTATTGGTCCATTGCAGTAATAAAATGACATGCAATAGGAGCCAAAAAAAATTTTGGCAGCATTTTTTCTTAGTTCTTCCATGTAGGGAGAATAAAAAAAAATTTCTATCCAAAATTTCTTTCCAACCCTCAGCATACCATTTGATTTCTATAATAACTTATAGAATTACTTATATTTTTCAAACCATCCATAGTGGATAATCAATTGATCAATATATATAATTTGTTTATCCATACAAAAATAAATAAATATATGGATGCATTAGAATATATATATCAATCAACTTACGGGTCTATCATTCCATGCAATGCAAATTTTATTTAAATTAATAAATAATTAATGATGTCCGGTACTTCTTATCGACTTGAGTGCATAGGGCATAAGTGGGTGAAATACCTTTGATGCTAGCTATGACCCAAGTTCTAGGCACGCAGGGCATGCCCCAGCCCTATATTTGTAATACTGCACAGCATCTTCTCTCGATTCGAACACTCTACATGCAGAGATTCAAATCTCGTACATCTAATTAATTAATTATTTAGTGATGCCACTAGTCATTGCTAATGTCATCACTAATACTAGACAACATTAGCCGATGCTAATAACATTGCTACTGCTACTACTCACAGTGGTAAGGAAGGGGTTGCAAGATCGAGGCCATAGGCTGGGGGCGGTGAGGCAAGGACCGTGCGGTCAAGCCAATCTGGATGAGGCCATGGGAAGGTTGATGAGACAAGGGCGGCAAGCTCTGGGGCTACGATAAAGGAGGTGCTGGTGGGGTCAGGACGATCGTAGGAGAGGTAGGGCCATGGTGGTGGGCTCAGGGCTGTGGCATAGAAGGCACTGGCGGGGTGGGGGTGGCCACAGGAGATGCAGGGTTAGGGTGGCAGGCTTGGGGCCATAGCGTAGGAGGCACCGATGGGGTGGGGATGGCTATAGAAGAGGTGGGGCCTAGGTTGCTGGCTCGAGGCTATGGCACAGGAGGCGCCAACATGATTAGGGCGACAACTAGCTCAGAGCCATGGCGTAGGAGGTGCTGACGAGGTTGGGACAGTTGTGGGAGAGGTGGGGCCAGGATGGCTGGCTCAGAGTCATGGTGTAGGGGGCATCGATAGGGTCGAGAAAGCCATAGGCAAGGCAAGGCAAGGGCTGCAAGGTTGGGGTGGCCTCGAGGGAGGCGAGGCCAGGGCGATGGGGTGGCCGTGTAGGAGCACCAATGGGCTCGGGCGAAGAGGGGCCGGGGTTGTTGGCTTGGGGCCATGGCATAGGAGGCGCCGATAGGGTCGGGTCGTCGGGGAGGATGCGCGGGGAGTGGGGAATGTCGGGAAGGACACATAGGGAGTAGAGAAGGCATAAAGAATTTTTTCCACATGAAAATTTTTTCGACCGATGGGGCTAGGGAAGGTTTATAGGCAGATTATTATCGACGGCAAGATTATCATTGACAACACGATCGACAAAATCATAAATTTCATGCTAGATTATTAGCGACAACAACTTCCATCGCTAATAATATTAATTTTTTAAAATATTAAATTTTAATATTAATTATTTTAGAAAATTTTAATTATTACCAATGGTAAGCAACCATCAGTAATATTGTCAAAAAAATTATTATTACCTATTAGCGATGGTAATCTCCATCGCTAATACAAAAACATTATCACTAATAATATTAAATTTTTTAAAATATTAAAATTTAATTTTAAAATAATATTTTTTTCAAAATTATTAGCAATGGCAAGAATTTGATAGCTAAAGCCATCACTAATAATCATAATTTTTTTAAAAAATTATATTTTAATATTAAAATTTTTCTTCTAGATCATTTTTTGGATGGTGAGAAGTCAATATTGAATTTTATTAAATTTTTGGACTTAATTAATTTATGAATCGAGTCGTAATTGATTTAAAATATATTTAATTTAATTAGGTTTGAATTAATTTGAGGCTAATTAAATTTTAATATTTTAAATAGAACTTGATTTCAAAGTCTAATTGAATTAGATTTGATAGAATTTTGAATTGCATTCGAATCGGATTCGAATTGGATTCGAATGGAACCTAAATTAAAAATATTTTTCTTCTAATTGATTTGAATTAGATTAAATTTAATTAGTCTTAACTTAATTTGAGATAATTTAGTTTAAAATCTAATTAAGACTTGAATTCAAAGTCTAATTGAACTAGGTTAGACAGGATTTTGAATTGGATTTAAATCGAGTTCTCATTAGATTCGGATCGAATCTAAATTAAAAATTATTTTTTTAATTGATTTAAATCAGATTAAATTTAATTAAGCTTGACTTAATATAAAGATAATTGAGTTTTACTATCCACGTAGGACTTGGATTTTAAAGCTTAATTAAATTAGGATTGACGTGTTTTCTAATTGGATTCAAATTTGATTCAAATTGGATTCAAATTGAATCCAAATTAAAAATAATTTTCTTCTAATTAATTTAAATTAGCTTTAATTTAATTAATCTTGACTTAATTTGAGGCCAATGTATTTTATAATATTTGTAGGATTTGGATTCGAAGTCTCATTGAATTAGATTTGATAGGTTTTTAAATTGGATTCGAATCAAATTTGAATTGAATTCGAATGTAATCATGGATCAAGTTCTAATTGATTTAAATTATATTTAATTTAAGTAGGCTTGACTTAATTTAAGACTAATTAGATATTATAATCTTAGATTCAATGTTTAATTAGATTAGATTTGATAGAATTTTGAATTGAATTCGAATCGGGTTCGAATTGAATTCGAATCAAACCTAAATTAAAAATTATTTTTTTTAATTATTTAAATTAGCTAAAATTTAATTAGGCTTGACTTAATTTGAAGGTAATTAAATCTACTATCCAAGTAGAACTTAAATTAAAAACCTAATTAAATTAGGATTCGAATGGAATTTGAATTGAACCCAAATTGAAAATCAATTTCTCCTGATTGATTTGAATTAGATTTAATTTAATTAATCTTGACTTAATTTGAGGCTAATTAAATTTTATAATCTTAGTAGAACTTAGATTCAAAGTATAATTAAATTAGGTTTGGTAGAATTTTGAATTGGATTCAAATCAAGTTCGAATTGGATTCGAGTCGGGATTTGGGTGTGTTCTAAATTATTAGCTATGACAAATTTTTGCTCACTAATTCTATCATCAATAATATTTTTAAATATTTTTTTAATTTATTATTTTTAAAAAATTATTAGTGATGGCATGTTTTTCATCGCTAATAGGGAAAACTCACCATCGCTAATATATATTTTATGATTAAATATTCTAAAAAAATGAAAATTTTAATTAATTTTAGTGGCGGCTTAAGCCATCACTAATAATTATGAACCCATCGCTAATAGTTAATTATTAACGACTGTAGATTTTTTATCGCTAATAATCTAAATTTACTATTGCTAATATTCTTTTTTTATGTTTAAACATTTAATTTTTTTTTAAACTTTTAGAGATGGCACTTGCTATCGCCAATAACAAAATTGCCGTTGCTGATAGTATTAGCGATGGTATTTTTTTGTAGGTGTTGTTGTGGCAAAATATTATTATTAGTGATGAAAAAATTTCATCACTAATACCGTCGTTAATATTAAATTTTCTTGTAGTGTTACTTTTAAGACACATCACTAATCCATCCGAGCCACGAGCCCTTAACCACAATATTAGCACCATCTATGGGAACCGCCTAGTGCCTACACACACATACTCTCCCTTAACTAGGGGCCTGATGTTGTTAGAGGACGACATCTTTAGTCCCACATCAATTGTGAATCAATGAGTCTAACATATATGGAATGGGACCTTCCCTTCCATTTCGATTGTGAGTTAAAGAGGAGTCAGGCATATATGGAATGGGATCTTCTCGCCCCCGTGAGGCCTGGTATATATTAGTGATGGAATTAGAGACAACAAAATTACCATCTATAATAATAGTTTTTACCGATAGCTTTGATGATGAAAGCTTAGCCGTCGCTAATAACATAATTAGAGATGGCAAAATTGCCATCACTAATATGTCAAGTATTAGCGGCAGTAGATAAGCCATCTCTAAAATCCATATTTACCAACAACTAATTATGATCAAAATTTATCCCATCGCTAAAAGTTATTAATTATTAGCGATGGCTAAATTGGTTATTAGTGATGTATTAATGATGCCTTTAGTAACGGAGTTTTTGCTATCACTAATAATTAGTAAGTTTTTTTAATTTGATGGTAATTTATTAGTGATGGAATATTTTATTAGCAACGGCACTGCCATAGCTAATAGCAATAGTGACAGCTATAGTGACCGTAACTGCGCCATTGCTAAGACTTATTCCTGTTTCTTTTCTGAGCCCCCGACCAATGGATCCCATTTTTCTGAGCCCTGCATTAATTTAGTCGCTAATAATTATTAGTGATGGCAATTTCTATCACTAATATTGATGCTAATATTTTTTTTAAAGAAATTAATAATAATATTTTTTAAAACTTATTTTAATTAATCATAATGAATTATGGTTTCTAATATTGTTATAATTAAAATCCAAAGATAATATGATAATCAAAAATTAAAAATTAATTATATTATATTAAAAATATAAATTATATAATTTTTTTTATAAGTAGTATTAAAAAGTATAATACATCAAAAAAAAATTAAGTCTGATCCTCATCATCGTCCGCCTATCCTCTCCAGCAACTGGTGGATGAGAGTTGGATGTCCTAGCATCCTATAATAAAAAAATAAAATAATATTAGTAAGTTTCAATACGGAGGTGCATCTTTCAGTATGAATACATATCTTTTGATACACTCCTTTAGTTCTCGAATAGATTATTTCTACATGTTTCATTCGATGAACGGAGCTATAAACACCCTCTGTCCATCAATTGAATGGTTAGATTGAATTTTTAGCCCTTAGATCTCCTTCTTGGACTCAAATCTAAATATATGAAGCTTCTAAATATGAAAACTTAAAATAAATAAAAGAATTTAGTAATATAATTATCTATTGTGATGGCTGAGATAACGAGCCTAGCTGGTCGTGTAGCTATGGGTCCCGAATAAGCTCCACGATCCTATCGTGGATGGCATCTAAGAGGCTCTGAGGTTACTGGCTCAGAAGTCTCTGCACGGCTATTATAAACTATTCCAGGACCTATGGAAACTCTTATACCTTCTACCAACTCTGAGAAAATAAGTTGAAGATGATAGCAAGAAAGATAAAGATAAGATGATAAGAAGATGAGACGGCAGCAGAGTGAGAAAGAGAGAAAACTAGGATTTCAGGGAGAAAAGAGATTTAATTCATTCTCTTCTTTTTTCATAATCTACATATATAAGTATATATAGACACCCTGAGTCAACATGACTCAGCCCTATAAAACTTTTCTTAGCTAACCCATACATTAAAACACTCACCCAAGCCTATGTAAACCCATGTCTTGTATGCTCTCATCCCCTGGATTAAAGACCTAGTCCAATACATGAATTAGCTATCTTAAGATCTTTCATACCAGGCCTTAAGATCCCTTGGATTAGACCTAATCCAAGACCAAATAGAAAATCCGTCCAGATCTTTTCACCACCATCGAGCTGGCTCGACTGCATCTTTCTGAACCATGTCTTCTGTCTGCCTGAGACAGTCAGCTCGAATATGGGCCGAGCTGGCTTGGCTGCATATCCGAGCCAGTCCGACTGTGCGCCAGCCTCTTTATCTTTGCTAATACATCTTCGACCAATCTAAGCCTTCAAGAGCCACCATCTTGGCTCCTTCACGGTCTTCCAAGACTTAGGAGCACCACACTTATCCTTTCAATCTCCACTTTGGTGCTCCAAAGCTTGAGAAAAGTCTATTCTATCCATCAAACACATCGATTTCATACATTTATAAAAGTTGTCCTAAGGAAGAACTTTTGTTAGTACATCCACTAGATTTTTCTTGGTGTGGACTTTCACCAGCTTTACTTCACCTTCTTCCACAAGCTCTCTGATCCGGTAGTACCTGATGTCAATGTGTTTCATCTTTGCATGGTAGATAGAGTTCTGAGCAAGTAACAGTGCACTCTGGCTATTGTAGTACATCCTAACAGCCTTCTGCATGAGATCCATCTCCAACGCCAATCCTTTCAACCATAGAGCCTCCTTTACTGCCTTCGTAACATCTATGTATTTCGTCTCAGTTGTAGATAAGGCCGTGATGGGTTAAAAGCATGATCTCCATGAGACTGGACCTCCAAATAGGCTAAACATAAAGCCTATCATTGACCGTCGAGTGTCCATGTCTTCACTGAAATCCACATCCATAAATTCATTTATCTGCCCCCGAGCTTCCTTGGACACGTCGAATAGTTTCTCAGCTCCATCTTCCTATCTATAGCAGATGCCAACTCCAATAGTACCCACTAAGTACCTAAAGATTCACTTCAGTGCTCGCTAGTGTGCTCCCTACTAACCTAGCTCACTACATGGACGATATCTAATCTACAATACACCATGGCATACATTAAGCTTCCTACACCTGAGGCATATAGTGTTCTCTCCATCTTCTGAGCCTCCACCTCAGTCTGTGGAGACATTATCTTTGAGAGTCTGAAGTGTCCGACAAGTGGCAGCTCCATCAATTTTGCTTTTTTCATTCCAAACCTCTCCAAGACCTTTCTGATGTAGCCTTCCTGAGATAAATACAGCATCCTCTTGGCTCGATCTCTAAAAATTTCCATGCCTATGATCTTCCTTGTAGGTCCCAAATCCTTCATCTCAAACTCTCGAGATAAGGCTGCCTTTAGTTCCTGCATAACCTTCCTACTCTTGCATGCTATAAGCATATCATCCACATACAAGAGTAGAAACATCCTAGACTCATCCTCCAAAGATTTAACATACACACAAGAGTCATACTCATATCTGAAAAGTCCAATGCTCCGCACATATGAGTCAAATCGCTTGTACCATTGCCTTGATAATTGCTTCAGCCCATACAATAATTTTTGCAGCAAATAGATCTTTTCTTCTACTCTTGGCTCTTGGAACCCTAGTGGTTGCTCCATATAAATGCTCTCCTCTAAATGCTCATAGAGGAATGCTGTCTTGACATCCATTTGCTCCAGCTTCAAGTCCTGAGTTGCCACAATGCTCGGTAATATTCTGATTGAAGTATGACTGACGATAGGAGAAAATACTTTTCTGAAATCAATGCATTTCTTCTGGAAGTATCCCTTGGCCACTAACCATGCCTTATACCTGACACCTCCCTGCTTTGAAGGCCCCTCTTTGCGTTGGTAAACCCACTTGCAACCAATGGATTTCTTTTCTCGTGGCAACTGCACCAAATGCCACGTCTCATTCTTGTGGAGAGCCTTCATCTCCTCGGACATTGCTTGGATCCACCTCTCTTTATTCTGGCTATCCCTAGTCTCCACGTACGTGTATGGGTCCCTGTTTACTATCACTAGGGCATATGACAGTGTATCTTCAAAGTCGTATCGTTCTGGTTGCCTGATGTTTCTTTTAGGCTTGTGCAGCGCAACCCTGATATCTATCCTAGGTTCAGCTTGCGCCCGCTGGGCCTCCTGGCTTCAATTACCTATCTGAGCTCTCTTCACCTATGGAGACACCTCCGATGAGTGGTCCATCTGAATATCAAGTCCTCCTGATGCACCTACAAGTTGCAAAAAAGAGTAAGATGTTATCTATCTAGTGCTGCCCTGCTGGACCTCCTACTGCATCTACTGCTCCTTCATGCCATCTCGCTTTTGGAGAACCAAATTTTCATTGAAGATGACATCCCTACTAATGACAATCTTCTTCTCCAAGGGATTCCATAGTCAGTATCCTTTAACTCCTTATGGATATTCCAAGAACACCATCTTCCATGATCTGGCATCCAACTTGCTCTGCTCACCAACATCGATGTGCACAAAAGCCGTACACCCAAAAAACCTTAGATGGCTCAGTCCAATCTTCCTTCCAAACCATCTTTCCTCTGGAATACCATCATCTAACTTTATATGAGATGATCAATTCATCAGATAATAGGCTACATCCACTATATCAATCTAGAATGCCTTCGAAAGCCCTGTCTGCAGCCTCATGCACCGTGCCTTTTCCAAAAGGGTTCTGTTAATCCTTTCAACCACCTTATTTTGTTAAGAAGTTTCTTTTATCGAGAAGTGCCCTTTGATACCACACTCCTCATAAAACCCTTGGAACTCTTTGCTGGTATATTCTCCATCATGTCTGACCATAGACACTTCAAGTTCTGACCTATCTCCTTCTCCACCTCAACTTTCCACACCTTGAACCTGGTGAAGACTTCTAATTTTTTTCTTCATGAAGTAGATCCATACATTTCTTGAGAAATCATCTATAAAGGTCAAGAAGTATCTCACTCCATTTCTGGCCGAAAATGGAGCCGACCTCCACACATCAGTATGAACCAGTTCTAGTGGGGCTGCACGATGGGCTAAACTGATGGCAAACTATACTCTCCTCTATTTATTCATCTAGCATGGCTCACATACCTCTATAACACCTCTATCTAGATCTAAAATTGGATCATATTTTCTCAGCTCCTTCATCCCACGGTCATCCATGTGGCCTAGGCGGTATTGCCATAATCGATAAGCCCCTTGCTGATCTTGCACTACTGTCGTTGCATCAGATTCTCTGATCAACATAGATCCAACCAACTTGTAGAGGTTATTCTCCATCCTTCTGTCCCTCATCACCACCATAGCACTTTTGGAGATATTAAGAACTCCACTCCTAGCATGACTGCTGAAGTTGTAGCTGCTCCGCTTCAAATAGACCAATGATACAAATTTTTTCTTCAAATCTGGGACGTTCTTCACATTTATGAGAGTCCGCACCATCCCATCAAACATCCTCACTCGGATGCCTTCAATACCAGCAACTCTACATGGATGATCATCTCCAAGTGTCACCTCCCCTCATCAATCTTGGTATATGAGACAAACCAAGATCGGCTTGGGGTGTAGTGATGCGAATAGGCTAAATCCACGGTCTATGCATATGTGTATCTTCTATGACCATCTGATACAACCAAAAGGTCATCCTCAACCTCACTATCAGCTACTGTACTCAGTGCATCAGATCCACTCTTTTCTCTCTTCTTGTTCTTCCATTGCGAGCAATCACGTCTGAAGTGCCCGATCTCGTTGCACTTGTAGCATCTGGCTTTCTTCCTGTTCTTGCTCTTTTGGGACTTTAATCATCCCCTTGACTTGCCTCTCTCCTTTGATCTTTCAGATCTCTCCCCCACAGTCAAGCCCTCCTGGAGAGCACCTTTCTTGGTCAACTTCTCCCGCTGTTCATTGGTTCGCAATACCGAGACCATGTCTTCATACTCCAGGATCTTCTTACTATAGAGCAACGTCATCACCAATGGATCATAGGATGAGGGCAACAAGCATAACAGAAGCAACGATTTATCTTCTTCCTTAATCTTCACTCCAATATTCAGCAACTCATTGCACATCTGATCAAATTTCTGGATGTGTCCTAAGACATCTTCGCCTTCCTGCATCCGAAGGCTGTATAGTCTCTTCTTCAACATCAACTTGTTGCACATATTTTTATCCATATACATGATTTGCAACTTTGACCATAAGCCTCTTGGGGTCCTCTCCTCTAAAATTGAATAGAGTGCCACATCCGATAAGCATCCTCTGATCATAGAGTAGGCCTTCTTTTTCAGAGACATCGACTGGCAATCTGACATCCCTTCAGGCTTTTCTTCCAATGCCCGATCCAATTTATCTTGAACCAGAAGATCTTCCACAAGGAAAAGTATTCTTTTCCATCGAACTTCTTGAAATCAACCTTCATGTTGCTTTCCATGGCTGGATCCAAGCCAAAAAAATGCAACACAGATCCAAGAAATTTGAGAAATACCTTAACAGGACCTTGCTGAATTCACAGCACCTGAAGATCTTCAACTTTCAGGTGTCTTCTCCTCCTACACAATCTTGCTCTCATACCACTTGTTATGAATTATTCCAAGATCTGTGAAAACTCTTGTACCTTCTATCAACTCTAAGAAAGCAAGTTGGAGATGATAGTAAGAAATATAAAGATCAGATGATAAGAAGATGAGACAGTGGTAGAGTGAGAAATAGAGAAAGCTAGGATTTCAGGGAGAAAAGAGATTCAATTCATTCTCTTCTTTTTTCATAATCTATATATACAAGTATATATATAGACACATTGAGTCAACATGACTCAGTCCTAAAAAGCTCTCCTCGACTAACCTATACATGAAAACACTCATTCAAGCCCATGTAAACCCATATCTTGCATGCTCTCATCCCCTGGACTAAAGACCTAGCCCAATACATAAATTAGCCACCTTAAGACCTTTTCTACCAGGCCTTAAGACCCCTTGGATTAGATCCAATCAAGATCAAATAAAAAATCCATCCAAATCTATTTGCCATCATCGAGCTGGCTCGGTTAGAAGCTGAGCCAGCTCGACTGCATCTTTCCAAACCATATCTTCTATCTGCTTGAGACAGCTGGCTCAGATACGGGCCGAGCCAGCTCGATCTTAGATCGAGCTGGCTCGACTGCGTGTCAAGTGTATCTGAGCCAATTCGATTGTGTGCCAGCCTTTTTATCTTTGCTGATATATCTTCAGCCAATCCAAGCCTTCAGGAGCCACCACCTTGACTCCTCCACGATCTCTCAAGACTTGGAAGCACCATACTTGCCCTTTTAATAGCCTCCTCTATGTGCGCATCACTCCAGATCTAGGACATCAAGATTTATGAGGATGCTGAAGGATATCAATATGGTGGAGGGTCGAAGCTATGGCTGAATCCTATGACTCGGCTCTTATTTAGCCCTCCGGTGGCACTAAGCCATCCCTGAAGGTCAAGGAGGGGCAAAGAAGATGGATCATCATTGTACCTCTCAGTAATGTACACCACGTAATGCATCTACACAGTTCAGAAATACATTAGTTCTAATTTAAAAATTAGATCCTTTAACAACTTATTTAGTAAATAAAGTTTGAAGTTCTTACCATGATCTATCCTGATGTAGAATCTAAATAGTCACCAATCCTCCTAGACTGGTGTGTGACCCACCATAATTTTAACTAGTTTGGTGAATGACCAAACTACCATATCTATAATAAGAAAATAATAAAATTAAATTAATTAAAACATGCATATAAGAGTTTTTGTAGTTTTTGTGAAGAGTTTTGGTATCAATTTCTTATCGATCTATCAGCTACAATATTTATGTCAACTGAGCCGCCCGTGTGTCTGATTGGATCCTACTGCATGGTCTGATTCTGTTGGGCTCTCTACCATCTTTTGGAGTACTCCTCATTGCTCCACTAGTTGTAGAGGGCCTACTATATGTCTGCCAGCATCTAGTGATCCGTGAAGGATCTTCAGTTCGATGGTGATTAAGAACTAGAGTATTGAATGGTGGACTGCCTGAGGCTATATAGGCCATCTTGGAGCCTCCGTATGGTCACCTGCTCGAAGGTCTGACGGCCAGCCTTCTTGTCTTGAAAAGTCTCGAACCGATGGTAATCCTGCAAGATAAAAGCAAGCATGTATTAATATGTAATTAAAATACCAACGTATCGAGAATTTAAAAATTAAACTAGTTTTGACTTACTAGAAAATCTCTCAGGCTGTATCATAAGCTCCTAACGGCTAACTCGAGAACTCATTCATCAGTCCTGGCATTAATTGGCATATGATCCTGCTGACGACGTGAGATGTTGAAGGCTCTCTGAATGAGCTGCAAAATTGATTTCGAAGAATAAAGGTTAAATTTAAAATTATTAAATTTTAAACATATTAATTAAGCATGTAATACTTACGAGCGACTCTGAAAATGAATGATCAGTCGATCCACTAGTCGAGTCAGAGGTGCCACAAGCCAGGCAGGTCCTCGACTATGGTGCTATGTCATTGAGTTGGCGGTCGCTATTGCATGCAACATGGGGTCACTGGTGACCCCCTATCCCTCGAATCCGAGTGCAAAAAATCTAGTACAGAGAATGTTATATTAGTTTATAAATGATAAAATAATATAAATAAGAATATATAAAGCATTAAAGCTTACCACCCAGTGTGAGAGGTGTAGAACCATACAAGTTGGCCATGTGACCGCTCTCTCCTTGAGAGCTCTATCCTCGACTAGCATGGCTCTAACCTCTGAAAGATATGATATATACTCTCTAAAAATAAAAATAAATAGATTCACCAAATTAAATATATAATTATAGATGGCAATGCAAGATTTAAAATGATGCAAGGAAAGTAATTAAAATAATCCAAGAATTATATACTTAGCACTACTTATTGGTCTTTTTAGATATTTAGTATCCTTCGGAATCTTCTTCTGATTTTTCCTCTTCATTCTCTTCTTCTTTCTTTTCTTCTACCTCTTCCTCTTCTTCCTTTTCTTAGAGAGGATTGTCCTTTAAAACAATCTCAGTTGGATCTACCTCCTTATGTTGGCCATCTTCATGTAGAAAAATTCCCGGAGCATCTAATTCCACATCATTGAAGGATTGATGATCTCCTACAGTCTCATCATCTTGAAAGCATTCTGATAAGTAGGGCTTTTCTTCTTCTTCAAGTCCATAATAAATGGCTCAAGACTTAATTTTGCATACAGCCCATCAATCTTTTCTTCCTCTTTTTATTGATAGATAAGGAGTATAATACACTTGAGCAGCTAGTACAAATGGCTCATTGACATAAGCTTTTAACCATATTTGATTTCAATAAGCCCATGCCATGGATCAACCTTCATACCGTTATTGTTATCAAACCATTGGCATTTAAATAGAATGACACCATTACCTCAAATATAGCTTATCTTAATCACTACTTTGAGGATTCTATAGTAGTCACTCTCTATCTTATCTTTCCACTAGCTATCTTTTATACATGCACCACTGCTCATTGTGCTTTTATAATTTTCATATTACTACATGTGAAATTTGAAATCATTTATGTTATAGCCATTATAGCATGCTACATATTTTTCAGGCCCATAACCTAATTATCTCAGCTTTCTTTATATGGACTCGTTCTCTTGAATGACCTATGCATTATTAAAAAAATAAATTATAAAAAATTAAATATATAAAATGATAATGGTTGCTTACCAATTGATGGAACCAACATACAAAGTTCTTTAAACGCTATGTTGATATTTCTACATTATTTATGCTTGAATTTTATCCTTTCAGCATCTCATTATATTATCTAAACATGTATAAGATAAGTATACTGAAATAAGTGATTAAAGAGTTGGGATTATGATAGACACTTACAGGATATATGGGTCGACCTCCATGCAGCTTAGCAAAATATATGTCTCTACCTATCGAAGTTCAGTATCGGAGAAAATCCGATAAACCTCGAGCCCAAATTCTCGAGCGGGATAGGCAAATATTGAGATTTTCCACTCTGATCCCTAAGTACCACCAAAATCATTTCGACCTACTTGAGTCAGCTTGATCTGCACACTAGAATTAAAGTAGTGTCGGCTATAATTTGAAATTTCTTCTATTATGTAAGCCTCCATAATAAAACTTTCAACTTGGGCCTTATTTTTTACTTTATTCTTGAGACTGTAAATATATCTTTCAAATGGATACATCCACTTGTACTGTACTAAACCCCCCACCCTAAATTCATACGCCAAATGAATCATGAGGTGCTCCATGGAGTCAAAAAAGTTGGAAGGAAATATCTTCTCCAACTTGCTTATGGTCTCTACATTGCTAGCTTTAAGACTGGAGATGTGGTCAGTAGATAGTTCGGTAGCATAAATATCATTGAAGAGAAGGCTAAGCATAGTTAAAGAACTCTATATGGAGTTGGGAAAGAGATCATGTAAATGGGAGTAATCATTGCATGAATACATGGCAGTCATTAGTCTCTAGCCCATAGAATATGCAATCTTTGATGTTGAGGCACCGAGCTAGATTACTTACATAACCATATGAAAATTTAACTGCTCCCTTGTTAAGGTAAAAGATGGTTTCGACTTCAAAAATTTTTTAGGTGACACCTCAACCAGCTCTAATAAAGAATGCTTGCGTATGTTCTTCATATCTACTTGAGCCTTGGGATTATCCTTCATCTTGCCCTTGACATCCATAATAGTATAGAAAATATTATTGAATACATTCTTCTCGATATGCATAACATCAAGGTTATGACAAAATAAATTGGTGGACCAATACAACAATTCTCACAAGATACTTCACTTCATCCAGTTACGAGTTATATCAAACCCCCGAGACTTCTACTTATTAAATTCAATGCCAAATGGGATTTCATTCAATTGGGATATCCTCTGAAATACTTCCATACCATTGAGGCACTGGGGTACATGGTCCTTTTCAATATTATTTCTCTTGAAATTGTCCTGTTGCTTTCAAAAAGAATGATGCTCGAAAAAAATTTGACGATGACGATAGAACCAGCAGGGCTTATGACCATGCTCAAGATGAAATAATTTTGCATTTTCCATGTAATAGAGATATGCTAGCTTTCCATGAGTGCTCCATTCTAACAGTATTCCATAAGCAGGAAAATCACTAATAGTCCATATCAACGCAACTTTCATTACAAAATTCTGCTTCTTCAATGCATCAAAAGTATGAATACCATCGGACTATAACAATTTTAGCTCATCAACAAGAGGCTTTAAATATATATCAATACTTCTACTAGGATGTTATTGGAAGATAGTGTTCTAAAGCCAATCATCTAGGTTGTAGATGATTAGGCTCTTTATTATAATAGTATATAAATTTTTTATTAAGAAAAGTTATTTGGCATATTTTGTCATAAGTTTGAACATCCATTTTATTGAACTCCTGTGTTATGATGAAAATCCTTAAAATTACTTATAATATGATAAAGAAGAATTTATCGTGTAGCTTTTAAATCATATTTGTGATCAAATAATGCATCATTAAGAAGGATGATAATGTTTATCGAGTATAGATCGTTATATGCCATATAGATTGGTTGTTCTCTTAACTAAGGAGTATGGAGATATTGGTATGGCATACAAATGAGATGTAAGAGTACATCATCACTAAATGGTGACTTACCTACTAAGTACTCTGCTATCAAGAGCAACTTACAAAGGGTATAGGCATGAGTGTCCCTCAAATCTAAGATCACCATAGTGACTTGCAAGCAACTCACTATGCTTTGGTACCAGACTATCTACATTTATAATGTAGTGACGAAAGATTACTGGGTACAGTCAAGTGCTTGCAAAGTTTGTATGTAAATCAAGATGGAATTGATCCCTCCAGATTGCTGGAGATAATGCATCATTGTATTTTAATTTAGTAAAGCCTTGGCTAGGATAATCTATATGATGGATTTGAAAGGTTGAAAATATAATATGGATGATTCATTTAACATTGATAGCAAACTATAAGTTATCTTAAGCATTCGAGATCAAAGGGATGAATCATGCGGTAATCATATGCCGAGATTCTTGAATATTGTTTTTCAATCTATCCAGACAATGAGAACCATTGCTAGATGGTAACTTTGATTAGTATAGAAAATAGTTTCTATGCTACCAGCTTAGTATTCGAACCTACGGGTCACATACTAAGTCATGCAATGTATGAAAAAATTGACCTATAATTTAATTATTCAATTTGAAAGTACTTGACTTAATTGAATAAATAGATTAGCTTAATTGAGAATTAAGTTAGATGTCATATGGGATTAAACAGTTGACTATGTCTAGCTAGCACTGGACATGAGGTACAAATTTAATTCTGGGGATGATTATGATTGAATCTTTGATCCAAAGGATTTATGAAAAAATGAATTCAAGTGTTAATTATTTTAGATTAGATTTGATTTAATTAAACTCAATTTAATTAAGCTTAATCAAGTTAGAAATCTAAGTAGGACTTGGATCTGAATTCTAATTAGATTAGAGTTAGCAGTCTATTCAAAATTGGTTCGAATATGATTTGAATTGGATTTGAATCAAACCTGAAATGGATTAGATCCTTAGAGATCCAATTAACTAGAACTCTCTCTCCTTGTGGATGACCAAAAGAAGGAGGGGGTGTTAGATTTTGTCCCCACCCTCTTTTGGGTGCACGTGAGGAAGAGAGGGATGCCACAATATGGCGCCAATACTTCATCATGAAGTATTTCTATTTAGTCCTAAGCAAATTAGATTTGATCTAAACCCTTGGACATCAACTATATAATGGAGGGAACCCCATGGCCGCCACATATCTTTTTTTCCTTGGTTTTGTGCGATAAAGTAAGAGAGAGCTAGAGAGGGTGGGCGGCAAGAAGGGTTGTCCTTCTTCTTCTCTTTGGGCATTGAGAGCTTTTGTTCTTTGTTCCTTGGCATGAGGATGTCTCAAGGAAGATCTAGAGAAGAGTCTTTTAGATCTTGTTCCTTCCTTTGATCCTTTTAGAAGGTGTGGCATCCAGATTTTTATCCCCTATTCTATATGGTTCCTGGCATGCATGCAAAGTAGAGGGTTTGTACTTTTAGGCCTCACAAAGCATCTGATTCGAGAAACCCCAGTATTTGCTATGCATCATAGGTATTTTGATGTTTAAAATTTTATTTTAAATATGAATCTATTCACCCGATCCCTGGCGATCCGATTTTGAATTAGATCTTTTTCTTCAAATGTCGTGGTCCAGGAATGACTATATAAGAAAGATGTTATGTTCTTTCATACACATCCCAAGTGGCAGATTGTATGGAGTAATAAAGATTGGCCAATATGAATAAGGGACTATTGCATGACCAAATAGTGTAAAGCCATATCTGTAGATAGACCTAGCCAGACATTGCGTGATGCCTGAGCAAATAAAGGGTGGTAAGCACCAAATTGCTTCCATGCCTCACTATCCAACAGATGATACATTATATCGGGGTGCTTGCGTGGTCCTTCTTTATGCCATATCATCTGCCCAACAGTAGTCTTGGATAAGAAAAGCCTCTGAAATCTAGGAGTGAGAGGAAGGTATCGAAGAACCTTGTATGGTATGTTCTTCTAATTTCTATCCTTTTGCCTCGACTTAAATCGGCTTGTACCACATACATCGCATGAGCTCTTCTATTGGTCCTCTTTATAGAAAAACATGCAACCATTACGGCATGCATCTATTTTCTCATATCCCATGCCCAACTCTTTCACCATTTTCTTTGAAGCATAGAAGCTTAACAAGCTTCTCATCCTTCGATAGCATTTTTTTTATTATTGCTGCCATTCTATTATAACAATTGACTATTAAATTAAACTATGCCTTTAAGTTCAATAACTCTGACATAGCTGATAGTATAATGTATGTTTCACATCTTGACCATAGTGGTTCATTATATTAGTATCTTTCAGCATATGGTAGAAATCATCACCGCCAGCTTCTGGATCATCCTCCATATACTAGTTAAATTTAGGACCAGCCGCATCCATAGCCATGTCCACCATTCTATCTATGTCCATGTCTTGCTCAGTTTTAATCCTTGCAACTTTCTTCCACATCTCTCTATATAAGTACCAATGCTTATAGTTGGACATAGATCCACTCTTATATATGAATGGATAGTAATTGTATCACTATCAAATATTTTTTTATTACCACATCTATTACAACAGCAATGAGCCCATCCTTGATGTAAGATTGCCGCATTTTTAAAAATAAAATCATAGAAGTACTCTACACCCTCGCTATATTCAGTAAAAATCATTTCGTCGACTACTTGACGATCCATCCAACTACGGCCCATAGCAAACTATCTAAGAATTTTGCATATATATAAATACAAAGCAATTGCTAAATACTATTTTATCATTCAAAATGACTTATATAGTAAATACATTCTATCATCAACTAATAGATAAAGATAGATCCTATCCCATTTAGAAAATGCATTAATTATATTGGTCTATTACAGTAATTAAATGATATGCAACAGAGATCGAAAAAAATTTTGGTAGTATTTTTTCTTAATTCTTCCGTATAGAAAGAACAAAAAAAAAATGTTGTTCAAAATTTTTTTCGAACTCTCAACATACTATTTGATTACTATAATGACCTATAAAATTACTTACATTTTTCAAACTGTTCATAGTGGACAATCAATTAACCAATATATATAATTCTTCTATCTATATAAAAATAAATAAATATATGAATATATTAGAATATGTACATCAATCAACTAATGGGTCTATCGCTCCATACAATATAAATTTTATTAAAATCAATACATAATTAATGTTGTTCGATACTTTCCATCAGCTTGAGCACACATGGCATGCGAGGGCTAGATGCTTTAGATGCTAGCTATGACTTGAGGCCCAGGCATGCAGGGCATGCTCCGATCCCGTATTTGTAATGCTACCTGGCACCTTCTCTCAGTTCAAGCACTCTACATGCAGATACCCAAGTTTCATGCATCTAATTAATTAATTAATTATCTAATTAATTAATTAAATTAATATTTAATTAAATTTTAGTGATGGTACTAGTCGTCGCTAATGTTGTCACTAATACAAGACAACATTAACTATCACTAGTGCCATCGCTAATACTCACAATGGTAGAAATGGGATCGTAGGATTGTGACCGTGGGTTGGGGGTGGTGGGGCAGGGGCCACACGGTTAGGCCGACAAGGATGGAGCCATGAGGACGTCGATGGGGCAGGGGTGGCAGGCTCCAACTAGCGGGTGAGGTGGGGCCAGGGAGGCTGGCTTGGGGCTGCAGCATAGGAGGCATCAATGGGGTTAGGGTGGCCATAGGAGAGGTGGGGCCAGGGTGGCAGGCTCGGGGTCACGACATAGGAGGCACTGATAGGGTCAGGGCAACTGCGAGAGAGGTGGGACAAGGGTGGCTAACTTGAGGCAATGGCGTAGGAGGCACCGGCTAGGTCAGGGTGGCCTCAGGAGAGGCAAGGCCAGGGTTGCGGGCTCAAGGCCACAACATAGGAGGCACCGATAGGATCAAGACAGCCATGGGAGAGGCGGGGCTGGGGCAGCTGGCTCGAGGCAGTAGCGTAGGAGACGTCGGTAGGGTCAGGATGGCCATAGGAGAGGCGATGCTTGGGCAATTGGCTTGGTTCCATGGCGTAGGTGGTGCCGACGGGGTCGAGGCGGTACGAGTGAGGCAGAACGAGGGTGGTAGGCTTGGTGTGGCCACATAGGAGAACCGATAGGCTTAGGGCCATGATGTAGGAGGCATCGGTAGGGTTGGGATGCCAGGAAGAAGGATGCATGGGGAGTGGAGAACACCAAGAAGGACACATCGGGGAGGGGGGTCGCCGTCGGTTAGGAAGAGGCACTGACAAGGTGGGGCAAAGCCGAAAAGGAAGAGAATGAAAGGGGATTCATGGGTAGGAGAATGAGTGGAAATTTTTTTCCCTCTAATGGGGTTGGAAAAGTTTTAGGCAGACTTTTACCGATGGCAAATGCACCATTGGTAATACCATGGGCAAAAATCCATTTTCCATGCTAGTCTATTAGCGATAGCTAATTCCCACCGACCATCGCTAATACTATTGATTTTTTTAAAAAAATATTATTTTTTAATATTATTTTTTTAATTTTTAAAATAATATTTTTTTAAAATTATTAGTGATGGTAAGGACTCCATCACTACTAATCATAATTTTTTTAAAATTTAATATTAATTTTTTTCTTCTTGATCATTTTTTGGATGGTCAAAAATAAATATTGAATTTTATTAAATTTTTGATCTTAATTAATTTATAGATCAAGTTCTAATTGATTTAAATTAGATTTAATTTAATTAGACTTGACTTAATTTGAGACTAATTGAGTTTTAATATTCCAAGTAGGAATTGGATTCAAATCTTAATTGAATTAGGTTTGATAGAATTTTGAATTAGTTTCAAATTAAATTTGATTTGGATTTGAATTAAACCTAAATTAAAAATTATTATTTTTTAATTAATTTAAATTAAACTAAATTTAATTAGACTTGACTTAATTTTAGGATAATTAAATTTTACAATCCAATTAGGACTTGGATTCAAAGTCTAATTGAATTATGGTTGATACGATTTTGAATTGGATTCTAATCAAGTTTGAATTAGATTCAAATTGAACCTAAATTAAAAATTATTTTTATTTAATTAATTTAAATTAAAAAAATAATTAGGCTTAAATTAATTTAAAAATAATTAAATTTTACTATCTAAGTTGGATTTGAATTCAAATTCTAATTGAATTAGGATTGACAAGTTTTCAAATTGGATTTGAATTGGGTTCAAATTAAATTTAATTAATTTTTTTAAAAAATTAATTAAATAAAATTTAATTTAATTAATTTTAATTTTATAAGATACTAATTAAATTTTATAATCCATGTAGGACTTAGATTCAAAGCCTAATTGAATTAGATTTGATAGAATTTTGAATTAGATTTGAATCAAGTTTGAATTAAATTAAAATTAAATCTAAATTAAAAACTATTTTTCTTAATTAATTAAATTAGACTTGACTTAATTTTAGGATAATTAATTTTTATAATCTAATTAAAAATTTGATTCAAAGTCAAATTGAATCAGGTTTAATAGGATTTCGAATCAGATTCGCATCAGGCTCGAATTGAATTTGAATTGAATTTAAATTAAAAATTATTTTTTTAATTTAATTAAATTAGATTAAATTTAATTAGATTTAACTTAATTTAAAGATAATTGAGTCTTACTATTTCAGTAAGACTTGGATTGAAAGTCTAATTGAATTAGGATTGATAGGATTTCGAATTGGATTCGAATTGAGTTCAAATTAAATTTAAATTAAATATAAAATAAAAATTATTTTTTAAATTAATTTAAATTAAATTAAATTTAAATAATCTTAGCTTAATTTAATATTAATTAAATTTTATAATCTAAGTAGGACTTAGATTCAAAGCCTAATTAAATTAGGTTTGATAGGATTTCGAATTGGATTCGAATCGGATTCGAATTATATTCGAATTAAATTCTAGTCATATTCTAGATTATTAGAGATAAAAAAGTATCACTGCCATTAATTTCATTACTAATATTATTTTTAAATAAAAATATTTTTTTAGTTTATCATTGAGATTTTTTTAAAAAAATCATTAGCGACGGTAGGATTTTTATTGCTAATAAACTAAATTCATTATAGCTAATAATTATTTTATATTTAAAAATTATAAAAAAACTAAAAAATTTAATACTTTTAGTGATGGTTTTTATCATTGCTAATAATTAAATAGCCATCACCAATAGTTTATTATTAGCGATAACAAGATTTTTATCTCTAATAATCCAAATTTGCAGTCACTAATAATTTTTTATATTTAAATTTTAAAAAAATTATACTTTTAGTGATGAGTTTTGCCATCGCTAATAATATTAGTGATGGCAATATTTTTGATCGATTTTATGGTGGCTAAAAGGTATTATTAGTGATGAAAATTTTTTCCATCACTAATACCATTGCTAATATTCAAAATTTTATGATGACTTTCAAGCAACTCACTATACTTTGGTGCAAGACTACCTAAATTTTTAAATCAATGATAGAAGATTTTTGGATATAGTTAAGTACTTGAGGAGTTGGTGCATGAGTCGAGATGAGATTGAGCACTCCTAGACTTAGGAGCTATGCTCAATAGTATTTTAATTTAGCAAAGTCTTGGTCATGATAGTCTTTATGAGGGATCATAGAACTAATTACTTTAAGACTCGATTTGGATGTATCTTTTATAGTTAATAGTTAAATCCTAAAGTCATCCTATACATCGAGATCAAAGGGATGAATTATGCGATAACCATATTCATGTAGGTTCTGAATGTTGCAACTATACCATTCGACCTATTTGGACGTCGGATACCATTGCTAGATGGATATTTTGATTAGTATAGAAAATCAATTCCTATACTATCGACTTAGGTTCGATCCAGTAGGGTCACACACACTAGAGGTTCCTACTCAATTTAATGATTGATCAATAAAAGATTAATTAGTAATTTGATCGCTAATTAAATTAATTTGATTGAGTGATTATTTTTTATCAAAACTAATTGAATTGGATTCATTAGGATTTGATCTGATTAGATTATGAGATGATCTAATCATCAAGAAGGTTTGATCTCTAATTTGATCAAAGATTTGGCTTGATTAATTTTTGATTTGATTAGAATTTAACTGAGGCTAATTAAGCCTAAATAAGTTGGATATATTTTGATTTAATTGGGCCTAACCAATTTAGATTAGATTAGTTTAATTGGATGTCAAATAAGAGACTAGTTTGACTAGTCTTCCCATGCGCCACATCACCCAAATATTGTGCCATCTATTCTCCATGAGAATTGAGAATTCTCATGAAGAATTCTATGCACAAGAGGGCGCAGGCCCTCCCTTCTCACATCCTAAATGGATAGGTTTAATCTGGTTACAAGTTTAATTCAAATAGGATTTGAGTTTGAATGGACAACCACATAATCTAGACCTCTCCCTCACACCTCTCTTATTTGTGTGCATCTATGAAATACCTGATTTTATGGGCATGTAGATGAGAACTCAGAAAAGGGAGAGAATGTATGAGAAAAAGAAGAGAGGGTCTCTTCTCTGCGTAAGGAATTCTAGGTGTAAGGATCTTGGGTGAGTGCATACCCTAGAATCCATCTAGGATTTGGGTTCTAAATTATGAGCAATGAGGGTTGTGAGTTCACAAATCTAGAAGGAGAACCTCCTATATTTCTTATCTACATCGGCAAATTGGAACATTCAAAGAGTAGATGAAGAAGATCAAAGGAGTTCGATCTGATATCAGCCATCAAAGGTTCCCGCTGCAAGCTAGCACTCGAAAGAAACTGATCGAGATCATGTTCTCATGTGGATCACCCATAGAGGCCAGATGCGTGTGTGGCTATGTCACGACGATCAGATCTACATCATGGAGATCAAATTATGGAGATTATCTATCCACGAAAAGATAACATATGTTGAATATGTAGTTGTAAAATAGTTTTACTATAGTTGATATTTTATATTTCAGATATGCATGCATGTATATGTATATTAGATCCTGTATAGTATAGAATTTTCATATTAGATCTATAGCTTTTATTATTAATATAATTAATAATTATTTTCACTATGAAATCTTTGGAAAAAGTTTTTAAAATTAAAACTAGAAATCCTATGCATTTCCTTCAATTTATATCAGAGTAGCAGGTTCTTTGATGTGTGATATATGCATGTTTTAGATTATTTTTAGATTAGATCTAAATAATAATCTAATTTGAAAAATAATAAATGATGATCACATGGATTGTAGGTTGTCCTGCTGTAAGGTTTATCCCTTATAGTGAAAAGATTATCCTTATACATTGCGATCTATAACACTAATCATAAAAATTTTAGATTAGATCTAATAATTTTTATGATATTTTTGAATATATTTAATCTAAATTTTATCATAATTTAGTATTTAGATTAGATCTAAATAGTTTCATGATTTTTTATGTAGAGTATAAGGATTTAGATTAAACATGAACAGGATCTTAGAAAAGTTCTATTTGTCGGTCGAGTTGGCTCGCTCAGGAATCGAGCTAGCTCAACCAGCGTGCCAGCCATAATATGCTTTTTGGATTGATGCTCCAGCCAGCTCGGTGCCAGCCCAACTGAGAAGTTGGCTCAATGTCCATTGGCTAGTTTTATGAAATCAAACCTACATCTATTACTTGTTTATGAAATAAGCCGATCCATTTTTGAAATGAGTCGATCTATTTAGTGAAATAGTACTAGGATGTAGATAATCTTTTAAAATTTAAAAAAATATTTTTGAAATATCAAACCCCAACCCTCATCCTTAAACTTAATTGAGAATTAAGCATGATTAATAAAAGTCTAGAATTATGAATTAAAGATCCTAAGACATTGATCATAAAATTATGGGTTATCAGTTTAGTCGAATTAGGTCCATTAATTAGATTAGACCTAAGGTTAGTTAAAGAATGGACTAAATTAGAATAATTGATCAAATCTAACCAAATATTGATTTAGATTAGGTCAAGAACTTTTTAAATCAAATTACAATAGTTGTAGTTGGTCAAGCCCATGCCTTTAATGAGGACCAAATGGACTTGATTTGTGGCTTTGTGATCGAACCTAAAATTACTAGGCTGGTCAAAATTGAAACTAATAAATCGGATGGTATCTAAGATAAGTCTGGCAGCTTAGATTAATAATTTTTAATTAGGAGCTACTCGCACTGATTCAGTCTTTGATGAGTTAATGGCATATCCCTTCTACTGATCTCACTTACCTAGCCATCCTGATGAATTAGATTTTGATTAGATCACTTGGCAATTTGGGCTCATCCATGTCAATTAGGTAAATCAGTTTGACTGATTTAGGTGCTCCTAATGCCAGCTTTAATTAGATCCTTACTGACATGACTTGGTGAAGTCAATGGAAGGATCCAAATTGGATGGTTAATTTTTTTTAAATTAGTTAATAAAATCCTCTAAAATTATTAGATCCTTAAAATGATAAAATTATGGTGATAACTAAGTCATAGCCTCTCATTAAGTTGAGTGATAATGGCTCCATTAGTTTAATAATCATTAGAGGTCCAAAGACCTGGTGCTTTTTGACTAATGAAATTATCATTCATAATATGATAATTTGGTTGTCTTTCTAATGGTGCTCAGGTTGGTCGGCCAAAGTCGGACCTGATCATTCGTTGGTCTGATGCATCAAATATGGTCATGTTAATGGTTGGACCTAACTGGATCTTTTTAGTGGAGGCCACAAAGCCTATTGATTAGATTTTCTAGACAAAATTAAAACTACTAGAAGTTGTTTGGTGAAGCAATTAGTTATGAACCTATCCATAGGTGCACACGAGTTGACCAACCAAAGTTGGGCTTGTGTGTAGTCTATGTGGATTCTAGTATCCATTAAGAAATTAGGGATAATTTCTCAAATTGAAGATAGAGGCTACCGATTCGAACAAAATAGTGGAAGAACCTTTAGACTAAAGTCCAAGTCTTTAGAGTAAATAATTCATATACTAATTAGATCTATGGTTTTTCTTTTGTGCAAAAATAGCCACTACCCTGCCACTCCGATCATTGTTGGATAATGACAAACTCATGAGACCCAACTTTGATAGTTGGTATCAAAAGTTGAAGATTATCTTGGAGCATAAATGGATCTTATATATATTGACTGATCTGGCACCTAAGGAGCCAGCCCCAAAAGATATTGACGTGGTGAGAGACACTTACCAGAAGTGGCTCAATGACCACAACACCATTTGGTGCATTATGCTGACGGTGATGAATGATGAGTTCAGCCATAGGTTTGAGAATGTCCAGCCCGAGGAGATACTTCAAATGTTGAATGACTTCTTTGACACACCTAACGACGTTGAAAGGCATAAAACTAGCTGTGCCATTTTCAACGCTCGTATGAGGGATGGGGCATCAGTCACTGATCATGTATTGTACATGATCAAGTTGATTAAATGCCTGAGTAAGCTGGATTTCTCCTACATGAGCAGCTTGGGAAGGATGCAATCCTTAATTCATTGTCCAAGTCATTCCTTCCATTCCTTACTCATTTCAGAATGATAAAGCCAATAGTGAACTACCATGGGTTATTGAGGTTGCTGTAAAACTTTGAGAAGGATCATCAACTCCAAAAGGGATCGTTGAATGTTGTGGGAGGATCTTCTTCTGATTGACCCTTTAAGAAAGAAAAGAAGAATAAGAAGAAGAAGAGCAAGAAGATGCAGCCGCATATTGGGATGTCTGCACAGGATCAGACCAAGAAGCCCAAGCCTGATCAGAGCCAAGCAGAGTGCTTTTTTTGCAAGAAGCAGGAACATTAAAAGAGGAACTGTCCTTAATATATTGCCACCCTAGATCCAAATAGGCCAAGAAAGAAGCGAGTAGCTGCTGGGCAAGGTAATTATATGATAACACCTTGCAATTTCTCAATTTATGATAATACTGCTTGGGTATTAGATACTGAAAGTTCTTATCATATTTATAATTTGATGCAGGATTTTTAGATCAGTAGAAGATTTGGTGAAGATGAGAGATTCTTGAATGTTGGAGATGGAAGACAAGTTTTAGTTCTAGATTTAGGAATCATGAACCTTGTAATCAATTCTCATAGAATTATTCTTAGTGATTGTCACTTTTGTCCATGTTTTTATTAAATGTAATTTCTGTAGGTCTTTTGGCTAAGAACAGTTATCAGTTTTTGTCAGAAATACATACTCTTGCCACACAGATCGACGTGGTCGTCGATGATCAGCCAAGCAACAAGGAAGAATCTCTCAGAGATTACTGTAAAAGCACGATCAAACAATTCAAGAAATAGTGAAGAAGAGAAGAAGAGATTTCTAGAAGAAGAGAGCTTTTATTGAATATATCTCAGCCTCATTACAATCTTGACCTATTTTCAGTATATATATTTTACAAAGAATCAAGCCCAAGCTCATAGAAAAACTTTCCAAATCCAAATAACCTACGTATATAAAATAATAACTTGCAAAAACTAAATCAGCCCAATTTCTAACTGAGCCGACTAACCTACGACTAGGTCGGCTCAATCTCAGACTAAGCCGACCCAGTTGTGTACCGTGCCAATAGTCCAAAAATACTACTCTCTATCTGAATTTTTCTCTGAGATCTAGCCGACCCAGTCCTAGACTGAGCCAGCCCAGTTTCCAACTTAGTCGACCCAGTCTCAGGGTGAGCCGACTAAGTTTTTGAACTTTTCTATTCAGGTTGATTCTTCATCCGACTCGCTTCCGTCTTCCCATGACCTATCTTCTCATGTTTCCAAGACTTGACAGTGCTACTTCTAAGCTCACATTCTCTATCTTTGTGCTTCCAAGTCTTTGTGAACTCATCTCTTTTCAATAGATCCATCCATGCCACACATCTTTGAAAGCTGTCTCTGGAGAGTACCTTCGTGAGTGCATCAGACTGATTCTTCTTGGTATGGATCTTCATCAATTCCACTTCACCTTTCTCCACCAGCTCTCTAATCTTATGGTACCTCACGTCTATATGCTTTGTGCATGCATGATAGGCTAGATTCTGTGCCAACAGCAGAGCACTCTGACTATAACTGAACAATGTAACTTTGCTCTGCTCCACCCCCAACTCATCAATCAGCCTTCTAAGCCAAAAGGCTTTCTTTGTAGCCTCTATTATCCCAATGTACTCGACCTCTATGGTAGACAAGACCGTGATTGGCTGAAGGGTTGATCTCCAATATACCAATCCATCATATACGCAGAAGAGGTATCCAGTAGTAGACCTCCTTGTATCAAGATCATCAACATAATTTGCATCAACAAATCCTTCCAGAGGATCTAAACCTTCACACATCTTCACAGATTATTCTCCAAATCCTTCCGACTACCCACCAAACATCAAACCATAATCCCTTATTCCATGTAGATATCTCAATATTCATTTCAATGCTTTCCAGTGTTCCTTCCCAGGGTTAGCCATATATCTACTAATCGTGCTCACTATATGTGCATATCTGATCTACAACACACATAGTGTACATCACACTACCTACAACATTTGCATAAGAAATTCGTTCCATGTACTCTCTTTTCTCTTCTGACTGGGGGCTCTGTAACTTGAAGAGAGACATGTGGCTCGACAATGGCGTCTCTGCAGGTTTGGCCTTCTCCATCCCAAACCTCTCCAAAATTTTTTGGATATATTTTGCTTGTGACAAATGAAGCACTCCTTTGCACCTATCTCTGTAAATCTTCATTCCAAGAATTTTCTTAGCTAGACCCAAATTCTTCATCTCAAACTCAGATGATAATGCTCTTTTCAACCTTTTCATAGCATCCATGCTTCTACTGACTATGAGCATATCATCTACATACAATAATAGGTATATGGCATCCTTCTTATCTACATCCTTGATGTAAATACAACAATCATGTTCACATCTGTTGAAACCCAGGCTTAAGACAAAGCTATCAAACCTTCGATACCACTGAAGAGGAAATTATTTCAAGCCATACAAAGACTTCCTGAGTAAACACACCTTTCTTTCTATCCTATCTCCATGAAATCATTTGGCTACCTCATGTAGATTCTTTCCTCTAAAGTCCCATGAAGGAAGGTCATCTTCACGTCCATCTGTTCCAATTCCATGTTATGTTGTGTCACTAGTGACAGCAAAACTCGAATAGACATATGATGCACCACAGGAGAGAAAATTTCTATGTAGTCAATCTCTTTCCTTTGTGAGTATCCATTTGCTATCAGCCTTACTTTGAATCTGACTCCACCTTGTTCTGAAGGTGCCTCTTTCTTTATGAACACCCACTTTGAGCCAATAGGTCGAGCACCCTCTGGAAGATCCACCAGCTATCATGTCTGATTCTTCTCAAGTGATTCCATCTCCTTTATCATGGTCTGCATCCATAAATCATGATCCTCACTCTTCATGGCCTCTACATAATTCTTTGAATCTCTATTAGTAGTAATGAGTACATAGGAGATAACCTCATCAATGTCATATCTGACCGACCTCCTAATAGTTTGCTGGGACTTATGCAAAGCCACTCCCACTAGCACATCTCTGTCTGATATCTGTGGCTGCTCCTACACATCTGTCTTTACTATCAGCCCTCTATGCTGATTTTTAATTTGAGATAATACTTTTCTATCCAGCTCCATCTCAACAGGAATACTCCTGTAAGTGAAAGTAACTTACATGCCATCATTCTCTGACTGACCACCGCTGTTCATCTTTGTTTTTTCAGTTTTATCTATCCTAGACCTCCTCAAGATGCTCTTCTCATCAAAGATAACATTCCTGCTGATCACTGACTTCTGTTCCTAAGAGTTCCACAGTAGGTACCCCTTAACTCCTTCTGGATACTCTATAAATATCATCTTTTAAGATTTTGGATCCAATTTACTCCCCTTGATTGCCTCCACATGTACATAGGCTGTGCAACCAAAGACTTTCAGATGGTCAAGCTCCACCTTCTTCCCACTCTAGATCTTCTATAGAATGCCTCCATTTAGCTTACGATGAGGGGACCTATGTTGGAAATTATGTCCCAAAGTCAATCATCAACCTATTGATGGTTGAGCTATTTTATAATTATAATTAATTTATTAATTAATAAAAATATTTTGGCATCTTTTTCATCATAAGTTTACATCTTCTAATGAACTCCATTGTTATAATGAAGTCCTTAGGATTGTTTAGTTTCGATAAAAAGAGAATTTATAAATTAGTCCTTAAATTTATTCATGAACAAATGATAGACTGTTAATTAGGACAACAGCATCTATCGAGCATAGATCGCTATATGCCATATAGGTTGGTTGTCCTCTTAACCAAGAAGTATGGAGACACTGGTATAGCATGCAGATGAGATGTATGGGTACATTGTCATTGAACGTGATCAACTTCAGAGCATTCTGCTATCAAAAATATCTCTGATGGGATATAGGTATAAATATCCCTTAGACCTGAGATCACCTCAGCAACTTATAAGCAACTCACTGTGCTTTGGTACCGAACTAACTAAATTTCTAATTCAGCAATGAAAAACTTCTGGGCATAATCAAGTACCTATGAAGTCGGAGTGTGATCAAGATGGAATTGACCACTCCAAGAGTTGGAGAAGAATGTATCATTGTATTTCAATATAGCAAAACCTTGTCCAGGATAATCCATCAGATGGATTTGATATTTTAAAATACAATGTGGATAATCTGATCAGAGTTGACAGTTGAACTCTGAGGTATCCTACGAGTATTATGGTCAAGAGGATGAATTATATGAAAACTATATCCGCATGAGTTCTAAGGATGGTGTTCTACACCTTCGACCTATCCGACCATCAGGTATCATTGCTAGATGATCACTTTAATTGATATAAAAATTTATTTTTATATTATCGACTTAGGTTTGGACCTATGAGATCATACACATTAGAGTTTACGATCTGATCGGATGATTGATCAATGATTAAGAATCGTTCTAGGGTTAAACAATCAATATAATTGGTGTTTAACCTAGTGCAAGTATTGTAGGAGGATCGATTAGCAATAAAATTACTAATTGACTTAATTTGATTAAGCCAATAGATTGAAATTAAGTTTGATTAAATATAATTTAATTAGATTTAGTTTGGGCTTGATTGGATCAAGTCCAATTGGTTTATTGAATAAGCCAAGTGCAAAGAAAAACTAGTCCTAGTCTAACTAGGACTCGAACTAATCCAATTATTTAATTTGATTAAAAAATAAATTAGAATTAAATATGATTTAATCTAATTTAATTAAGTCCTTAAATGAGTAAGGGCCTTCTTTAATTAGGTTGATTTAATCTTGATTTTATTTGATTAAAAGATCTTATTTGACTAAGTCAAAATAGGAATCCTAGTGTGACTAGGACTCCCTATCACTTGCGCCACTTAATTCTCATACCCCATGCCCTTTTTGTTTTATTTCTTACGTGAAAATTTTCCACTCCCATGGCTTCTCATGCCCTCTTTCTCTCCTTCTTTTTTCATAAGGCAATTTATTGGGAGACCAAGTCAAAAGAGGAGTTAGTTTTGCTTAGGATTCAATGAGATAGAATCCTTGTTGACCAAAATACCTTCCCTTAAGTGCCGCTCCCTTTTTTAATTAATTTTTCTCTTATTTCATGAAAATAATCTCTTTTTTTATGCACCCTCTCTTACTGATCCATGTCGATAATTGTGGAGGAGGCATCCAAGAGTTGCGTGCCCCAATAACTTCCCATGTTTGGATATTCCTAGTCTAGAATTTTGATCTAACTTGGACTCTTCTTTTTTTCTATTTATTAGATGAATTTTATTCTAATTTTTTCATAAAATATAGAGCTTTGGGAGAGGTTTGGGGTGTGTAAAAATTAGAGGAAGAGGATCCTTGGGCGTGGGGGTTCCATAGGCACCAAACTAGGTGTCTAGGTGAGAGAAAAGAGAAGAAGAGGATCTCTTTTAGGGCTGTTTTATTTTCAATCTCTCCTCCTTTTTTTTGAGTTTTTTTCTGAGAGAGTCTCAGATCAATAAACTCTCATCTTCCTTCTCATATTTTAGAGAGTCCAAATTTTGAAGAAGGAAGCATCGAATCGATCGTCAAAGAAGGATCAGCACGGTACTAGCATGCTATGTTAATTTCCTACATCGAACTTCAGATCAGAGATCATAGACTTATGTGGACAACTCCTGGAGGCCAGATGCATGCATGACTTATGACTTCATCTTCAAGCCTGGATCAGCAAGTTAGAACATCTAACTTGCTCAGGTAATAGATCTGATCTATTAACATCATACCTGTATTTGATGTAGTGTAGATCTAGGTTGATTTGATCAACCTTTTACTTTCTTATTTGATTTTAATTTCTAATTTAATATCATACCTTGATCATATAATAGATCTAAGATCTAGATGTTTACATATTTATTTAAATAAATATTTAATTTATTTAAGTCTTTTGCCATAAGATCTTGAAAAAATTTTTAAGATCTACCTGTAAAATTTTAGATCTAATTTTTTCAATTGGTATCAGAGCCAGGTTGCGATCCTAGGACCTGTGGACTATTAGGTCCCTAAAATAAAATAGTTATATGATAACTGGATCATAGCCTCCCATTAAAGTGGATGATAATAAGTCCATCAGTTGGATAATCATTGGAGGCCCAAAGGCCTGGTGCTTATTGATTGATGGAATTATCATTTATTATATGATCTCTTAGATACATTTTTCTAAATGATGGTCAGATGGGCCAACCAAAGTTGGGCCTGATCATTCATTGGTTGGATGGACTAAATATGGTCATGTTAATGGTTGGATCTAACTGGACCCTTTTCTGAGAAGGCCAAAGCCAACTGATCAGGACCTGGGGCAAAATTTAATTACTGAAAATTATTTAGAGAATAATTAGTTATGAACCTACCCTTAGATGTACATAGGTGGGTTAACCAAAGTTGAGCTCGTATACAGTCTATGTGGATTCTAGTACCCACTAACAAATTAGGATAATTCCTCAAATTGGAGGTAGAGGCTATCAATTCAAATAAAATAGTGGGAGAAACCTTTTAATTAAAGTCCAAATCTTTAGGTTTAATTAATCAATTACTAATTAGATTTTGGTTTTCCTTCGTGCAGACATGGCCACTTTCGTATTGCATCAATCATTGTTGGATAATGATAAGTTGGTAGGATCCAACTTCGGTAGCTGATATCGAAAGTTGAAGATTATTCTGGAGCATGAACAGATCCTATATATGCTGACGGATCCTTTACTTGAGGAGCCAGCTATCAATGCACGTGGAACAGTCAGAGATACTTATCAGAAGTGGCTCAATGACCAAATCATAGTACGCTGTATTATGCTGGCTGTGATGAGCAATGAGTTCAGTCGTAGGTTTGAGATGGCTCAGCCAAATGAAATGCTCCAAATATTGGAGGATTCTTTTGGCACACCTGATGATGTTGAGAAGCATAAGATAAGTTGCACCATCTTCAATGCTAGAATGCGAGATGGAGCCTCTATCATTGATCATGTATTGTATATGATCAAGCTGATAGAGCACTTGAGCAAACTCGTCTTTGCCTTGCATGAACAACTTGAAAAAGATGCAATACTGAACTCGCTACCAAAGTTCTATCTTCCTTTCCTTACTCATTATAGAATGACAAAGCTTGAAGTAAACTACCATGGCTTACTGGGGTTACTTCAGAATTTTAAGAAGGTTCACCAGCTCCATAAAGAGTTGGTGAACTTAGTGGAAGGTTCGTCTTCTGATTCTCGATCCTTTAGAAAAGGAAAGAAGAACAAGAAGAAGAAAATAAAGAAGGTACAAGTTCAGGCTGGGATATTAGTGCAGGGCCAGACCAAAAAGATCAAGCTCGATAAGAGTCAAGCTGAATGCTTCTTTTGCAAGAAGCGGGGGCACCGGTAAAGGAACTATCCTCAGTACATTACCTCCCTAGATCCGAATAGGCAGAGAAAGAAGCAAGTTATTGCTGGGCAAGATATTTATATGATAACTCCTTACAATTTCTCTATTTATGATATTACTGACTGGGTATTGGATATCGGTAGCCCTTACCATATTTGTAATTCATTGCAAGGGTTGCAAGTTAGTAGAAGATTCGAGCAAGGCGAGAGATTCCTACACGTTGGAGATGGAAGATCAGTTTCAGTTTTAGCTTTAGAAATTTTAAAACTTGTATTTGAATCTCATACCATTGTTCTTAGTGATTATCATTTCTATCCTAATTTCTTTTTAAATATCATTTCTGTAGGCCTTTTAGCCATGAATAATTATGAAATGTCAATAAAAAAATAAGTTTGTAATGTCATTATGAATAATGTTACTGCTTTCTGTAGATAATTGAACAATGATGCATATATGTTATCACAACCTATTAATGTAGTCTATTCTACTAGCAAGCATCCTAGATTAGATAGTGTATTAAATATCTACTTATGACACTGTAGGCTAGGTCATATAAACAAGAATAGGATAAACAGGTTGACTCAAGAGGAAATCGTCGAAGTCAATGATTGTGAATTACTTTCAACTTGTGAGTTCTGTCTTCTTGGTAAAATGATCAAGTCATCTTTTACTAAAAAAGGTGAGAGTGCTAATGAGCTCTTAGGTCTAGTACATACTGATGCATGTGGACCAATGAGCATAAATGCCAGAGATGGATATGTCAATTTTATCACTTTCACAGATGATCTATCCAAATATGGATATGTCTATCTGATGAAATATAAGTCGGATTCTTTTGAAATATTCAAATAATTCCGAAGTGAAGTAGAAAATAAACTGAGAAGAGTATTAAAACTCTTCGATCTGATCAAGGAGGAGAATACCTTTTTGGTGAGTTTCTCACATATCTAGGAGAGAATAAAATTCTCTCCTAATGGACTCCTCCTGGAACACCACAGCATAATGGTGTGTCTAAAAGGAGGTATCAGACTTTGTTAGATATGGTCTGATCCATGATGGGATTTTCCAGCTTGCCGATATCCTTCTGAGGTTATGCACTCGAATCGGCTTATTATCTATTAATTAGGATTCCAAGTAAGTTTGTAGTTAAAACCTCCTATGAGATATGGATAGGGTGTAAACCAGCACTTTCACACCTTAGGATTTGAGGGTGCTCGGCTTATGTCAAATGGTTAGTTACAGACAAACTTGGACCTAGATCTAACAAGTGTACATTCATAAAATACCCAAAAGAGACCAAAGGATACTATTTCTACCATGCTGATGAACAAAAGGTGTTCGTCAGCTTTAGGATAATCTTTTTGAAAAAAAAGTTCCTTGGTGAAGGAACTATTGCCTCTAAGATTGAACTTGATGAAATTCAACAGATAAAAAGTCCGACACAAAATGTTGAACCTAAGTCGGATTTGATCAGATCAGATCCAAAGCCTAGTGAATCCGCACCATTAAGGCGACCCGGTAGAGTATCGCACCATCCGAACAGATACTATGGATTCTTGATCCAGGATGATGATCCCATCAAACTCGATGAGAACAATGAGGATCCGATCACTTATATGGATGCGATATAGAGACCCAACTCTGAGAAATGGTTAGAAGCCATGAGATCCGAAATGGATTCCATGAAGGTTAGTGATGTATGGACATTAGTTGACCTACCCAAAGGGATTAAATCCATTAGATGTAAATGGATCTTCAAAAGGAAGAGGGGTGCAAACGAAAAGGTGGAGATCTATAAAGCCCATCTGGTTGCCAAGGGGTATCGTCAACATTATGGTATTGACTATGATGAGACGTTCTCCTTTGTGGCAATGCTCAGGTCCATTCGAATCTTGCTTGCCATTGCTGTCCATCTGGACTATGAGATCTGGCAGATGGATGTGAAGATAGCTTTCCTAAATGGAGAGCTGACCAAAGAGGTGTATATGATACAACCTGAAGGGTTCACATTCATAGATAAGTCTAAGATATACAAGCTTCAGAGCTCCATTTATGAATTGAAGCAGACATCTCAAAGTTGGAACATGCATTTTGATAAAGTGATCAAAACGTATGGCTTCGTTAAGAATGGAGAAGAACCCTGCATTTACAAATGGGCAAATGATCCAGCAGTGGTATTTTTTATTTTGTATGTGGATGATATTCTCTTAATAAAAAATGATATCCCCGCACTATAAGAAATAAAAATCTTGTTGTCATCACAATTCTCCATGAAGGATTTGGGTGAAGCATCCTATATCCTAGGGATGAAGATTTATAGAGATAGATCTAAAAGGATGCTTGGTATATCTTAGTCCACATACATAGAAACTGTGCTGAAGAGGTTCAGCATGGAGAATTTTGAAAAGGGCTATCTCTTGATAAACCAAGGAATTTATCTCTCTAAGAAGGATTATCCGACAACTCCTGAAGAGAGAGAGCGTATGAATAGAATTCCATATGCTTCGATAGTGGGATCTATTATATATGCAATGACATGTACGAGATCAGATGTGTTATACTCACTAGGAGTGGTGAGTAGATACCAGTCTGATCCTGGAGAAAATCATTGGAAGGTGGTTAAAACCATCCTTAAGTATTTGAAAAATACTAACGATCAATGGTTGGTTTATGGTGAGTCAGATCTGAAACTTATAGGGTTTACAGACTCCAGCTTTCAATCTGATCATGATGATAGTAAAAGTGTGTCAGGATATATCTTTACTCTAAATGGTGGAACCATCTGCTGAAAAAGTTTCAAGCAGCATATAGTGGCTGACTCTGTTTGCGAAGTAGAGTACATGACAACATCAGATGTAATAAAGAAAGTTGTGTGGCTGAGAAAGTTCATCACCGAGCTTGGAGTAGCACCCTCCATTGATGGTCCAGTCCTGCTCTACTATGACAACACTAGTGCCATAGCTCAAGCAAAGGAACCGAAGCCACACCAACGAACAAAGCATATTCTACACCACTTTCATTTGATCCGTAAAATTATGGATCGTGGTAACGTCGACTTTCAGAAGATCGACGGAAAGGAGAACCTAACCGATCCCTTCACTAAAGCCCTGGCAATCAAGAAGTTCAACAACTATAAGTCGAAGATGGGTATTAGATACTATGCCGAGTGGCTTTAGGATAAGTGGGAGTTGTTGAAAATTATGTTTCAAAGTCAATCATCAACCTATTGATGGTTGAGCTATTTTATAATTATAATTAATTTATTAATTAATAAAAATATTTTGGCATCCTTTTCATCATAAGTTTACATCTTCTAATGAACTCCATTATTATGATGAAGTCCTTAGAACTATTTAGTTTTGATAAAGAGCGGATTTATCGATTAGTCCTTAAATTTATTCACGACTAAATGATAGACTGTTAATTAAGACAATAGCATCTATCGAGCATAGATCGCTATATACCATATAGGTTGGTTGTCTTCTTAACCAAGGAGTGTGGAGATACTGGTATGACATGCAAGTAAGATGTATGAGTATATCGTCATTGAACATGTTCAACTCCGGAGCATTCTGCTATCGAGAATGTCTCTAATGGGATATAGGTATAAGTATCCCTTAGATCTGAGATCACCTCAGTGACTTGCAAGCAACTCACTATGCTTTAGTATTGGACTAACTAAATTTCTAATTTAGCAACAGAAGGCTTCTGGGCACAGTCAAGTACCTGTGAAGTCAGAGTGTGATCAAGATGGAATTGACCACTCCAAAAGTTGGAGAAGAATGTATCACTGTATTTCAATATAGCAAAACCTTGGCCAAGATAATCCATCAGATGGATTTGATATTTTGAAATATAATATGGACAATCTTATCAGAGTTGATAGTTAAACTTTGAGGTGTCCTACAAGCATTGTGGTCAAGGGGATAAATTATATGAAAACTATATCCACATGGGTTCTAAGGATGGTGTTCTACACCTTCGATCTATCTGACCGTCAGGTATCATTGCTAGATGGTCACTTTAATTGGTATAAAAATTTATTTCTATGCTACCAACTTAGGTTCAGACCTATGAGGTCATACACATTAGAGCTTACGATTTGATCAGATGGTTGATCAATGATTAAAAATCATTCTAGAGTTAAACAATCAATATGATTTGTGTTTAACCTAGTGCAAGTGTTGCAGGAGGATCGATTAGCAATAAGATTGCTACTTGACTTAATTTGATTAAGTCAATAGGTTTAGATTAAGTCTAATTAAATATAATTTAATTAGATTTGGTTTGGGCTTAATTAGATCAAGTTCAATTAGTTTATTGAATAAGCCAAGTGCAAGAAAGAACTAGGACTTGGATTAACCCAATTTTCTAATTTGATTAGAAAATAAATCAAAATTAAATCTAATTTAATCTAATTTAATTAAGTTCTTAAATGGATTAGGGTCTTATTTAATTAGGTTAGTTTAATCTTAATTTTATTTGGTTAAAAGATTTTATTTGATCAAGTCAAAATAGGAATCCTAGTGTGACTAGGACTCCCTATCACTTACGCCACTTAATCCTCACGCCTCATGTCCTTTTTGTTTTATTTTTTACATGAAAATTCTCTACTTCCATGGCTTCTCATGCCCTCTTTCTCTTCTCCTTTTCTTATAAGGCAATTTGTTGGAAGACCAAGTCAAAAGAGGAGTTAGTTTTGCTTAGGATTCTATGTGATAGAATCCTTGTTGACCAAAATACCTTTCCTTTAGTGTCGCCCCCTATTTTAATTAATTCTTCTCTTATTCCATGAAAATAATCTCCTTTTTTGTGCACCCTTTCTTGCTGGTCCATACTAATAATTGTGGAGGAGGTGTCCAAGAGTTGGGCACCCCATCAACTTTCCATGTTTGGATATTTCTAGTCTAGGATTTTGATCTAACTTGGACTATTCTTTTTTTTTATTTATTGGATGAATTTTATTTTGATTATTTTATAGAATATAGAGCTTTGGGAGAGGTTTGGGGTGTGCAAAAATTAGAGGAAGAGGGTCCTTGGGTGTGGGGGTTCCATAGGCACCAAACTAGGTATCTAGGTGAGAGAAAAGAGAAGAAGAAGAGGGTCTTCTTCTAAGACTATTTTATTTTCAATCTCTCCTCCTTTTTTTTGATTTTTTTTCTAAGAGAGTCTTAGATTAGTAAACTCTCATCTTCCTTCTCATATTTTAGAGAGTTCAAATTTCAAAGAAGGGAGCATCAGATCGATCGTCGAAGAAGGATCAGCACAGTACTAGCATGTTGTGCTAATTTCCTGCATCAGACTTCAGATCAGAGATCATAGGCTCGTGTGGATGACTCTTAGAGGCCGGATGCATATGTGGCTTATGACTTCATCCTCAAGCCTGGATCAGTAAGTTACACGTCTAACTTGCTCAGGTAATAGATCTAATCTGTTAACATAATACCTGCATTTGATATAGTGTAGATCTAGGTTGATTTGATCAACCTTTTACTTTCTTATTTGATTTTAATTTCTGATTTAATATCATGCTTTGATCATGTAATAGATCTGAAATCTAGGTGTTTACATATTTATTTAAATAAATATTTGATTTATTTAAGTCTTTTGCTATAAGATCTTAAAAAAGTTTTCAAGATCTACCTGTGAAACCTAGATCTGGTTCCTTCAACCTGTTCATAAAAAAATAACAAAAAGTTAGAGCATCATCCTAAAAAAACTTTGGAAGTAATGTCTGTAGCCTTAAACTTCATGCCTTCTCGATCAATGTCCAGTTCATTCTCTCTGCAACACCATTCTGCTAGGGAGTCATCTTCACCGTATAATGGTGTTTGATGCCATTTTTCTTACAGTACCTCCTGAACTTCTGGCTTATATACTCTCCTCCATTGTCCGACCTCAGACACTTCACCTATTTTCCTGACTCTTTCTCTACCTCAGCTCTCTAGGCTCTGAATCGGGCAAACACCTCTAATTTTTCTCTAATTAGATAAATCCATACTTTTCTTGAGAAATTATCAATAAAAGTGACAAAGTATTTTGCCCTATCTCTAGTTGATACAGGAACTGGTCCCTACACATCCGAGTACACTGAATCTAGCACTCCCTCGCTGTGCTTGGTACTTCTAGCAAACTTCATCCTATGCTTTTTACCAAAGATGCACGGCTCATAAAGATCTGTGCCCTCCTTCAGGACTGGGATCATACCTCTTCTGCTTAGTTCTGTGAGTCCACAATCACTCATATGATCCATCTGATAGTGCCACAGCTGATATAAAATCTGCTCCTCCTATGCTGCTGCTAACACCTTTGCACTATCATTCACCACTGAGCCTTCCATTTTATAAAAATTGTTGCTCAATCTTCTACCTCTCTTCACCACTAAAGCTTTCTTGAAAATTTTTAGACATCCACTCTCTGCCTGGCTACTAAAAGCATAATCCTGCTCCCCCAAGTAGTCCAAAGAAATTAAATTCTTTTTCAACTCTGATATATGCTTGATATTTGATAATATATCAATGATCCTATCGAACATCCTCATCCTGATAGAGTCAAATCTAGCTACTTTGCACAGGTGATCATCTCCAAGGTTGACACTTCCACCATTGGCCTTTTGGTAGGTAGCAAACCACTTCCGATGAGATGTATAGTGGTGCAAGTATGCTGAATCCAATATTCATATAGTATCGCACTCTGTGGATCCATCTGATATAACTAGCAGGTCTTCTCCATTACTCACAAAAGCTGTATCATCTTTCTTACTGGCCTTTCCTTTTTTTGATCTCAAAAAGGAATAATCTCTCCTCAAATATTCAGGCTGATGACATTTATAACATTTCAATGTCAACTTCCTTTGATCGCGAGACTTTGACCTGCCCTTGAATTTTTCTCTTACCTTCTTCTTTGATCTTCCCTATCTTTTATTCACAGCCAAGATCTCAGACTTAGCATCTCCCTTGCAGATCTTCTCTCTTTGCTCATTTGATCTTAGTACACCAATAATTTCTTCATAGTTTAGGATCTCCTTTCCATAAACTAAAGTTGTTATGAGACCATCATACGAACCTGAGAGAGGATATAATAGCAGCAATGCTCGATCCTCCTCGTCGATCTTCACATCCAAACTCATCACCTCAAAATACACCTGATTGAATCTTTGGATATGTGCAACAAGATCTTCGCCTTCGGACATCCTCAGACTATACAGCTATTTCTTCAACCACAGCTTATTGATCATGTTCTTCCCCATGTATGTGTTCTCCAGTCTCTCCAGAGCTCCTTTGCCATAGTCTCGATGCAAATCTCGGATAAAATCTAATCGGCCAAGCACATCCGGATTGTGCTAAAAGTAATTTCCTCCAACTCTTCCCAATCCTCAACACTGATCTTTTTCGATCTTTCTTTTGTCAAGATCTTGTAGATCCTCTGCTGAACCAACAAATCCTTTACTCTTTGCTGCCATAGGGTAAAGTTCTCCTTGCTATCAAACTTCTTAAAATCCATCTTGAATCCATTTGATCCCATGACTTCAAACAAGTCAAGAACAAATCTCTAACATCCTTCACAATCACACACACCAGCAAAACTATCCTTCAAAAAATATCTAACTAGCCCTAGATCTTCTTTCCAAACTTTCATATCACCGTTCCTCTGTATAAACAATCTCCACCTCAATCTAGAGACAACCATAAAGCAAACCAAAAATTTTAGGATAAAATCTGATGCAACAAATCCTGAATGTAGTAAACCCTAGGTGTCTTCCTTCCATGCAACACCACTCTGATACCAATTATCGAAAATGCACACTCTTCCCACATGGATCGATGTGACCGTCGATGATCAGCCAAGCAACAAGGAAGAACCTCTCAGAGATTACTACAGAAGCACGATCAAATAATTCAAAAAATAGAGAAGAAGAGAAGAAGCAATTTTTGGGAAAAAAAGAGATTTTATTGAGTATATCTCAGCCTCACTACAATCTTGACCTATTTTTAGTATATATACTTTACAAAGGATCAAGCCCAAGCTCATAAAATTTTTTTTTAAATCCAAATAACCCATGTACACAAAATAATAACCCATGAAAACTAAGCCAGCCTAGTTTCTGACTAAGCTGGCTAACCTACAACTGGGTCAGCTTAGTCTGAGACTAAGTTATCTGAATTTTTCTATGAGACCTAGCCAACCCAGTCCTGAACTAAGCCGGCCCAGTTTCCAACTTAGCCAACCTAGTCTTAGGATGAGCCGGCTAAGTTTCTAAACTTTGCTATTCCGGTTGATTCTTCTTCCAGCTTGTTTTCATCTTTCCATGATCTATCTTCTCATATTTTCAAGATTTGAGAGTATCACTTCTAAGCTCATAGTTTTCAATAAAAATAAATTTTTATAATATCATTTTGAATGGAGTTTATGTTGGATAATTAAGTAATGGAGTTTATCTATTATCACAGTCTATTAACGTAGTCCAAACCTTTGGTAAACATCCTAGAATAGATGATGTGTCAGATGTCAACCTTTGGCATTGTAGACTAGGTCACATCAATAAGAATATAATAAACAGATTGGCTCAAGAAAAAATTTTTGAGGTTGGTGATTCTAAATCACTACCAACCTGTGAGTCCTATCTTCTTAGAAAGATGATCAAATTACTTTTTATTGGAAAGGGCGAACATGCTAGTGAACTCTTGGGTCTAGTACATACTGATGTATGTGGACTCATGAGTACAAGCGCTAGAGGTAGATATTTCTACTTTATAACCTTCACGAACGATCTATCAAGGTATGGATATATCTATTTAATAAAACATAAGTCGGAGTCATTTAAAATGTTCAAACTATTCCATAATGAGGTAGAAAAGCAAATTAAAAAGAGTATTAATACTTTTCGATCTGATCGAGGGGGTGAGTACTTTTCTTGTAAATTTCTAACATATCTTGGAAAGAATGAGATTCTCTCCTAATGAACTCCTCCTAAAATACCAAAGTGTAATGGTTTGTCCGAAGGAAGGAATCGGATCCTTTTGGACATGGTTCGATCTATGATGGAGTTTGTCGGTCAGTCGATCTTTTTTTACGGATATGCACTCGAGTTAGCTTGTTATATTCTGAATAGGATTTCGAGTAAGTCTATTTCTAAAATATCATATGAGATGTGAATAGGGTGTAAGCCAGTATTCTCATAACTTAAGATTTGGGGGTGTCCAGCTTATGTCAAACATTTAGTAACGGACAAGCTTGGACCTAGGTCTGGCAAGTGTAGCTTTATAGGATATCTAAAAGAGATCAAAGAATATTACTTCTACCTAGCCGATGAACAAAAGATGTTTGTTAGCCATAAGGCAATCTTTTTAGAAAAGAAGTTTCTTGGTGAAGGGACTAATGCCTCTACGGTCGAACTTGAGGAAGTTCGATAGGTGAAAGAACTGACACAAGTAGTTGAACCTGAATTAGATTTGATTCGATCAGACCCAAAGCCTATTGAACCTACATCCTTAAGACGATCTGGTAGAGTACCAAATCAACCGAATAGATAGTAAGGTTTCTTAGTCGGGGATGGAGATCCTATCAAACTCGATGAGAATAATGAGGATCCGGTCACCTATATGGATGTAATGCAGAGATCCGATTCTGAAAAATGGCTTGAGGCCATGAGATCTGAAATGGAGTCCATGAAGGTTAACGATCTATGGACATTGGTTGACCCATCCGAAGGGATAAAATCTATAGGATGTAAGTGGATCTTCAAAAGAAAAAGAGGCACAGATGGAAGGTGGAGATCTATAAAGCCCATCTAATTGTCAAGAGGTATCGTCAATATTATGATATTGACTATGATGAGATATTTTTTTCTATGGCAATGCTCAAGTCCATTTGAATCATGCTTGCAATAGCTGCACATGTAGACTATAAAATTTGGTAAATGGATGTGAAAATAACTTTTCTAAATGGAAAGCTAGATGAAGAAGTATATATGATACAACTTAAAGATTTTACATCTATAGATAAGTCCAAGGTGTGTAAGCTTCAAAGATTCATTTATGAACTGAAGCAGGCATCTCAGAGTTGGAACATACGTTTTGATAGGACGATCAAGACGTATAGCTTCATTAAGAACGAAGAAGAGCCCTACATATATAAGTGAGCTAATGGTCCAGTAATTGTATTTCTTATTTTGTATATGGATGATATTCTCTTAATCGAAAATGATATTCCTGCATTACAAGGAATAAAAATCTAGCTATCATCATAGCTCTCCATGAAGGATCTGAGAGAAGCTTTCTCATCTTAGGGATGAAGATCTATAGAGATAGATCTAAAAGATTGCTTGGATTGTCCCAATCTACGTACATAGACACTATGCTAAAGAGGTTTAGCATGGAGAATTTCAAGAAGGGCTATCTACCGATAAGCCATGGAATTTCTCTCTTAAAGAGGGATTATCGAATAATACCTCAAGAGAGAGAGCATATGAGTAGAATTTTATATGCTTTAATAGTGGGTTCTATTATGTATGCTATGACATGTACACGATCAGATGTGGCATACTCATTAGGAGTAGCGAGTAGATACCAATCTGATTCAGGAGAGAACCATTAGAAGATTGTTAAAATCATCCTAAAGTATTTAAGAAATACTAAGGATCAGTGGCTTATTTATGATGAAGAAGACTTGAAACTTATAGAATTTACAGACTCTAGTTTTTAGTCTGATCATGATGACATCAAAAGCGAGTTGGGGTACGTGTTTATCCTTAATGGTGGTGCTGTCTGCCGAAAAAGTTTCAAGCAGCATATCATGGTCGATTCAGTGTGTGAGGTAGAGTATATTGCTACATTAGATTTTGCCAAAGAAGCGGTATGGCTGAAGAAGTTCATCATCGAGCTTGGAGTAGCACCCTTCCTAGATGGTCTAGTTCTACTATTCTACGATAGCTCTAGAGCCATTGCTCAGATGAAAGAACCCAAAGCACACTAGTAGATGAAGTATATTCTACGTCGCTTTCATCTTATCCAAAAAATCATAGATCGAGGTGATGTTGATCTTCAGAAGATCAACGAGAAGGAGAACCTAGCCGACCCATTCACTAAAGCCATTGCGGTGAAGGAGTTCAATGACTTCAAGTTGAAGATGGGTATACGATACTGCATCGATTGGATTTAGGCCAAGTGGAAGATTGTTAGGAATAATGTTCTAAAGCCAATTGTCAGTCTGTTGATGATTAAGCTAATTAATATAATTATATATGAATTAGTAATTGAATAAAAGTTATTCTGATTTTTTCATCACAAATCTTTCATCTTCTAATGAACTCCTGTCTGATGTGATGAGGTCCTTAGGATAATTTAGAATCGACAAAGAAAGATTTGTCATTTAGTCCTTAAAATAGTTCACGATCAATGATATGTTATTACCAAGAATGATAATATTTATCGAGTATAGATCATTGTGTGCCATATAGATTGGTTGTCCTCTTAACCAAGGAGTATGGAGACACTGGTATGGCATGCAGGTGAGATGTAGAGCTACATCTGTACTGAACGTGATCGACTCTAGAGCTTTTCTACTATCAAGAATTGCTCTAATTGAATATGGGCATAAGTGTCTTTCCGACCTAAGATCACCATGGTGACTTTCAAGCAACTCACTGTGCTTTAGTGTCAGACTATCTAAATTTCTAATTCAGTAATGAAAGATTTCTGGGTATAGTTAAGTACTTGAGAAGTCAATACATGAGTCAAGATGGGATTGACCACTCCTGGACTTGGGAGCTATGCTCAATAGTATTTTAATTTAGCAAAATCTTGGTCAAGGTAATTCTTATGAGGGGTCACAGGACTAATTGCTTTGAGACTCGATTTGGATGTATCTTTTAAGATTGACAGTTAAATCTTAAAGTCATCCTATGCACCGAGGTCAAAGGGATGAATTATTAAGTAATCATATTCACGTAGGTTTTGAATGTTGGACTGCACCATTCAGCTTATCCAAACATCAGATACTATTACTAGATGGTCACTTTGATTAGTATAGAAAATTGATTCCTGTGCTACCGACTTAGGTTCGAACCTATGGGGTCACACACACTAAAGGTTTCTACTTAATCTAATGGATAATTAATGAAAAATTAATTAATAATTTGATTGCTAATTAACTCAATTTGATTGAGTGATTATTTTTTGATCAAAACCAATTGAATTAGATTCATTTGGATTTGATCTGATTAGATTATGAGATGATCTAATTATCAAGGAGGTTTGATCTCTGATTTGATCAGAGATTTAGCTTGATTAATTTTTGATTTGATTAGAATTTAACTGAGTCTAATTAAACCTAAATAAGTTGAATTTATTCTAATTTAATTGGTCCTAACCAATTTGGATTGGATTGGTTCAATTGGATGTTAAATAAGAGACTAGTTTGACTAGTCTTCCCATGCACCACATCACCCAAATATTGCACCATCTATTCTCCACGAGAATTGAGAATTTTTGTGAAGAATTTCATGCATAAGAGGGAACACGCCTTCTCTTCTCACGTCCCAAATGGATAGGTTTAATCTGGTTACAAGTTTAATTCGAATAGGATTTGAGTTTGAATGGATAACCACTTAATCTAGATCTCTCCCTCATGCCTCTCTTATTTATGCAAATCTATAAAATACTTGATTTTATGGGCATGTAGACGAGAACTCAGAAAAGAGAGAGAACATGTGAGAAAAAGAAGAGAGGGTCTCTTCTCTGCATGAGGAATTCTAGGCATAAGGGTCTTGGGTGAGTGCATATCCTAGAATCCATCTAGGATTTAGGTTCTAGATTGTGAGCAACGATGGTCATGAGTTCACAAATTGGAAAGGAGAACCTCTTATATTTCTTATCTACATCGACAAACCAGAGCATCCAAAGAGCTAGTAAAGAAGATTGAAGGAGTTCGATATGATATCAGCCATCCAAGATTCTTATAGCGAGCTAGCACTCGGGAGGAATTGATCGAGATCAGGGCCTCGTGTGGATCATTCGTAGAGGTCAGATGCGTGTGTGGCTATATCATGACAATCAGATCTACATTATGGAGATCAAATTATAGAGATCATCTATTCATGAAAAGATAACATATTCTGAATACGTAGAAGCAGTAAAATAGTTTTACTGCATTTGATATTTTATTTTTTAGATATGCATGCACATATATGTACATTAGATCTCATATAATATAGGATTTTCATATTAGATCTATAGATTTTATTATTAATATGATTAATTATCAAATCTACTATACAATCTTTAGAAAAAGTTTTCAAAATCAAAGCTAGAAATCCCGCACGTTTCTTTCACCTCTGACACCAGATAATATACTCTAACACTTTAGATATTCTTATTTATGTTATTTTGTCCTTTGCTAACTAATATAACATTCTTTATATTAGATATTTTGCACTCAAGTTCAGACGACAGAGGATCACTAGTGACCCCACAGTCATATGCAACAGCGGCTGGCTCTCAGATATAGACTCTGGTCGAGGATCCGTCCGGCTCGCAGCACCTCCACTCGATGGAGGAAAGAGAGCTTATTGACATTTAGAATTGCTCATAAGTACTACACTTTAATTAATATATTTAAAATTTATTGAGAATTTAGTCATTCTAAAGTTAACATTTATTTTTCAAAATCAATTTTGCAGCACGTTTAAAGAGTTTAGAGTATCTCGTATGGTTACCGACATCATCTGATGCTTAATGTCGGGGCCGACAAACGAGTTCTCCAACTAGCCATTTGGAGCTCGTGATGCAGCCTGAAAGATATCTTGGATAAGTCAGAAATATTTAATTTTTAAATTTACTATAGGTTTGTATTCTATTTATTAATTCATTGTTGCTTCTATTTGTAGGAGTACTATCAATTTATGACTCCTGAGGATGAGGAGGCTGGCCATCGTACCTTCGAGGAGGTGGCCATATGGAGGTTCTGGGATGGTCTGAACAGCCTTCGACAATCCACTATCAAGCATTCCAATTTTCAGTCACCATCGAACTGGATGTCCTATAGGGATCATTGGATATGGATGGATGTATGGGAGGCCCTCTATGACTAGTGGAGCAGCGAAGAGTACTCTAGTAAGTGATAGAGGGTCTGATAGAACTGGGCCATCCAACAAAATTCGATCGAGCACACGGGCAACTCCATCGATACACATGTTGTGTTCGATAGACTGGTAAGAAATCTATACCAAAACTCTTCATTAGAATGGCAAAAGCTCTTATATATATACTTTAATTAATTTAATTTTATTATTTACTTATTGTAAACATGGCGGCTAGGTCATCCACCAAGCCAACTACGGTTGTGGGAGACCACACACTAGTCTAGGAGGACTAGTGATTGCTTAAATTCTAGGTCATGATAGATCACAGTAAGAATTTCAAACTATTGTTACAAGATCTAATATGTGTATTAGAACTAATGTATTTTTGAACTATGTAGAGGGATTATGCAGAGTACGTCATTATGCGGTGCGATGATGACCCATCCACTCAGCTCCTCATTAATCTTGAGGGATGGCTTAGGATCACTGGAGGGATGAGTAGGATCCAAGTCATAAAATTTGGCCATAGCTTTGATCCTCTAACAGCTCGATACTCTTCGATATCCTCATAGGCTTCGACGTCCTAGAGTGATGTGCACGTAAAGAAGGTTATGAAGAGGCTTCTTAGCTAGCGATCTTAGAGCTTCCAGGATGCCATCAGTGATGTGATTGTGGAGATTCTCTTTGACCCATAGCTACGCATCCAGCTGAGCTTGGATGCTGAGCTTGTTATCCCAGCCATCACATAAGATAATTCTTTTAATTAACTCTTTTACTTTTTTAAAATTTTCATATTTAGAAGTTTTACATATTTAGACTTAAGTCGGAAAAAAGAATGTAGGGGCTAGAAATTCAATCTAACCATCCAATTGATGGGTCAGAGATGTCTATAGCTTCCTATCATTGAATAAAACATGTAGGAATAATCTGTTCGAGAATTAGAAGAGCGTATCAAAAAATATATTTTTGCATTGAAACTTATTAATAATATTTTATTTTTCTTCAGTCAGGATACTGGAACATTCAGCTCTCATCTACCAGCTGCTGGAGAGGAGCAAGCGAATGAGAAGGACGATGAGAATTTGATCTAATTTTTTTTTATTTTGATGTATTATATTTTTTTGATACTGCTTATAAAATTATATAATTTATATTTTTAATATAATATAATTAACTTTTTATTTATAATTATCATATTATCTTTGAATTTTAATTATAAATTGATTGTGATTAATTAAAGTAGGTTTTAAAAATATTATTATATTTTTTTAAAAAAAATAAAATTAAGTTTTACCAATAACATTAGTGATAGCTTTAGCCGTCACTAAGAAAAAATATTATTATAAATCTTTTAAAAAATAAAATTAAGTATTACCGATGGAATTAGCGCCAGCTTAAGCCATCGCTAATAGTTATTAGCGATGGCATTAGTGATAAAAAAGTTATCACTAATAGTTTTTAAATTTTTTAATATTTTATTTAAAAATTAGAAAATAAATAGTGATTGAAGATAGCTATCGCTAATGTTGTTACTAATAACTAGTATTAGCAACGATCGAGGAACCCATAGCTAATAGCTAGAATTAGTGATTGGGATTTTTTCAATCATTAATTAGCGAAGGGGTGCTATCACTAATAGTATTGTAATGGCAAAATACATATTAGCTATAGTAGTTAGCCATCGCTAATAGTCTAATTTTTTGTAGTGTTTCTCTTCTTTGTGAGGTACCTTTTAAAGGATAAAATCATAAAGCCCCATTCCCTTGTGAGGCATCTTTTAAAGGATAAAATCATGAGACCCCATATCATGGACTAGAGGCCAAAGTGGACAATACATTACGCATGCGAGAACGAAGACCGACCTATCCGAGTCACGAGCCCTTGACCATAATATTACGTCACAGTATAAATAGGCTTGTCTTTCTTCAATTTCTATTCTTTCGACTATCGATTTCTCCCACTGCTCTTGCTCCAGTCTACTGAAGGGATTTCCCTACCATCACCCATGCCATCATCTTCTCTAGTTCTAGCGAACATTTTCCATCCAAGCCACTTTTTCTAGTTATTTCCTTCCATCACCATTTGATTTTTTTTCCCACTATTTTATTGTTTTTGATCTTCTCTTCCTTCATTTTTGTTTCTTCTGATTTTTCATTTCCTTCTCCTCAATATCTTCTAATAGTGAGGTTAAGGTGAGAACCATCGAGGTGGCCGGAGCTCTCGATCACCAAATTCAGCCCCATTGCATAGATCAGGGCCATCCGATCAAGCGACTCTTCATCACAGCCCCTCCTGATTCGACCATGTAGACCAATCCATGAGAGGCACTGCCAAGCCGATCAATGCCCGATATATGGCAATTTTTGATAAGTCAGCTTATAATCACCAAATCTCGCATTTTCAAATCAAAGCAATGCTCTATCTCGAGCCGTTCATCCCTCATAAATGCAATGGGATTCATGAAGTAGGATTCATGAAGCACCATATTCCCCTCATAATTAGGACAATTTGAAAAGCGACACACCGGATCAGCTTCGAAATCTGCAAAATGATGCGATGGCTCACCTAAAATCTGTGTGATTCAGATGACCCACCAGAATGGATAAACATCGAGATCTTGTCTCAAGGATTGTTACTTTCTTCACTCAAGGAGAAATCTTGAGCTTAGAAGTGAGGGGCAAGTGTTATGATGTTGTACTACCTTGATTTTTATCCTCAATCTTCACCTTCAGGTGCATTCGATGGCCTGTAATAAAGGTGGCAAAGTAGACCTCGATGGTAGGTATCATTTGGATGTCCTTCTCCCTCTACGAGAGAGCCCTTATCGCCATGGCTCCAACTCGGATGGCACGTGAGATCATAAGGCTAGGGTTTTGGATAACCCCATCGGACTTCATCTTCGGACATTGTCCTCGGCTAGATACCGACGACCTCATCGGGCTGATGCTGACCTCATGGTCAAATTCAAACCGAATACTCCTAGTGATAGAACGTGTTTCGCCATTACATGAAAAACATAGGCCAATGCACTTTCCTGAAATGTCAGAGTTATGACGAAACTCCTGATGGTTAAAATAAAATATGGCACATAAATTAATGCTATTTAATTGCCCACTATCCATGACATATCGTGGATCATGATTCTCCAAAATGGTTACTAGTTATCGCTATAACATATTTCTGCTCCCCTATAAAAGAGAGAAATAGAAGATCATTTGGTAAGCTTTTTCAAACCAAAGAAAAGGAAAAAGCACACTCTTGCTAATTCTCCCTCTGTTCCTAAAGCTTCGGCTAACTTAAGCATCGGAGGATCCTACATCGGTGAATCTCTGATAACCAGACTTTTCTTGTAGGATTTGAAAGTGCCTTGCCATCCTTAGATTTCCACCAACCACCGAGCTCTACCCGGACATGCCAACTTTTGCTACTCCGCCTTGGTCCGATGACTAGAGACCAGCAACGACAACTATGAGGTGAGCAGGGAGAGTGAGAAAGGAGGAGGAGAGTCGGACTATTCTTCACCAACATTTTGCCATACTTCCTCTACTTGTATCAATCATTCAATTAAGTTCTATGGGAGAGTCAAGCCCTGTAGTTTCTATAAGATGCGTGTGGATGTAAAGTTGATAATTTGCATTGAAAAGCAAATCTTAACCAAGTCAAAACTAAGCATAACAACGTTACCTACTGGAATAATCTAAGAATCATGACATCAAGAGAGGATACAAGGATTATCATCTCAACAAATCACTGCACGCATTGTTGCCAATCGCTTCTAGGTCAGCTCTGGTTCGAGGTAAAACATAGCTGGTCTTGTTTTTTAACCGAGGTGGCAATGACATGCGATAATTCAAGGTTAGCTCGGGGTTGCTGGTACAACACCGCCCCTTTTTGTTTTGTTCACCGTGGTAGCAATGGGAATTCTCATTTTATCTTTCATCAGGGTTGAGCAGAGGAGGAACAATTTGTGGGGCAGTCGGAGCCTGAAGATGCTCTCCGACATTGGAGCTGTCCTAAGAGTACCAAACTACTTAAAAAGATAAAAATCTGATAGCAGTCCATGTACCACTTGCTTCCTACGACAAACCAAATGCATGTTGTTATGAGACTAAATAGCCTCAAGCAGGCGGCAGGGTAGAAAAATGGCCAGATCAGACCTATTGCTGCATTCAGGTAAATAGCATCCACATTACTAAACAGCTGCAGTGTAGATATATAAAATTGAATCCATATGGAAGGTCGGAGCAAGTGGGTAGAAATATAAGAGCAATAGGAATACATGAATGAAAAGATAAAGAGGATTTCCTCGAATAAAAACCTGAAGTTGGTCCTCCTACTTGGATTGAAGAATCCCAGGGTCGATCCTAGCTTATCCGGCTAATTCAACAGCATTAGTCGGTCTTTTTCCAATTAAAGCATAATCATTTTGGGATGGTTTGAGGGAATCAAATTCATCTCATATCAAAAGAAGCTGAGTATTCTATCAGACATCCACACCCTGAAAATACGAATAGAAAGGATTACCAATAAACATTCAAGATATCAACAACGCAAATGTATTCATGGACGACAGCAAGGATTCAACATCCCAGAACAAAAGCCTCCAAAATACCTATTTCACATATTAGCTTGTTCATAGCAACTCCCATATGAAGTCCATTATATACTGCTCTTTCACTTTACGGGGTTCAAGTTTTAGGCAAGAATAGAACTAAAATGGTTTCCACGCACTTCAAAGACCACCCCTTGTTTGGTGCGACATTGCATCAATCTCGTTCCTGTCTTCCATCTCAAGCTGAGAATTGAATCAAAGCAAAAGTTTTAGCAGAGAAAAAGATCGGTGTTCGGTACAAAGGAGATGGTTCAATTACTTAATTCCTTGGGTTCTCCGCCCCACGAAGCCTGCGGCCATCAAACAGGAACACAGCGGAATTGAAATCAATTGATTGGCGGTTGCGGTAGGCACTCATGATTTTCCGCAACCGAGTGCTGCGCTTGATCCAGAGGTGGCAAGCATGAAGCAAAGAAAAAAGAACCATAAGATATTGGAGGACCGATACAAATAAAGGAGCTACGGTCGGAAGATGGCGAAGGACAACCCAACACTTCTCTCTCTTTCTCACTCTCCCAGCACCCCTCGTGGCCGTCACCGCTGGTCTCCAGCCATCGGACAAGAAGGGATGGAATTGGAAAGAAAAATTCTAGCCGGAGGAGGGGTATAGGGATGGCAAAATATGATCCAATCCAAATCCGACCTACGTTCGACCCACCGTTAGAAGGTTTGGATTTGGATTAAATAATTTCTGATCAGATCAATCTATTTAATCTATTTATTAAATAGATTAAATTTAGATTTAAATTTTTCAACCTACCCAATCTATTTAATCTATGTATAATTTTTATTTAAAATATAGGTATGGTAAAATTTAAGCTATCTATTTGAATTTAGATCCAAATTTTAGATGCTGTCAGTTAAAAATTGAAGATTCTTCCATGATCCCAATCCCACTCCCTCCACCATCTTCCTAAAATCCCATCTACTCAACTACCCCTCGATCCTTCCCCAAATCCCTCCCTACCTTCAACTCCTCGACCTTGACCTCGGCCTCTGCACTCCATCTCCGCAACCCCACTAATTCCCACCTCAATCCTCACTGCCCTGACCAAGACCCTAACCCTACCACCACCAACAGCAGCAACAGCAACAGCCACCCCAACAACAACGACACCAATGCTGATGACCAGTCCTCTGCCAGTGGTCTTGATGTCGTCGAGGCTGGATCTGGTGATGGTAGCACCCCTGACTATCACCTCCATGGCCACCCAACCTGATCGAAGAACAAGCCGAAGCCACCTATACGGTGTCTTCCTCCCGATTCCCTCCCCATCGGGTGCCACTGGGCTGATTGTCTACCTCGTCGATGGGCAGAGGCAGGTGGTGGAGGGGAGTGCCATCGGGCCACATTTCGATGATGTGGGCAAAGAGGGGTTGGGCAGAGGGGCAAAGGGGTGAGAAGGCAGAGGGGGGTAGGCCGAAGGGGTGAGCACGCAACGATGCCGATGAGGGCGAAGGGGCAGCCATGGTCAGGCCGAGAGCATGGCAAACTACAGAGATCGGAGTCAGCCATAAGGTGAGAAGTAGATTTTTCTTTTTTTTTTTAAAACAAACAAGCACAAACGGATTTGTTTAAATGGACAAGCACAAATGGACCAGCACAAATAGATTTTTTTAAACAAGTAAAATAGATTTTTTTAAAAAATTAAATTATATAAATAGGTTAAATGGATCAGGTTAGATAATCTATCTATTAAATAGATCATGTTCAAGTTTCAATATCTGATCTATTTAATAAATATGTCATGTTTAGATTTGAACATTTTTGACTCGACCTGCATTTGACCTGACCTATTTATGATCCAACTCAACCCCATTGCCACCCCTAAGGAGGGGAGAGAATGGGAGTGGCCTTCAAAGATTTTTTCCACGTCAGCCAAGAGATGGATAGATCGACAATTTTTGGTCTGCCAGCAAGCTTTGGGGGATAAGCAGAAGCAGAAGCAGGTGGACAAAATAAAGTAATTTACTAATTATAAAAAAATAGACAAGAGTTTTGCCGCAAAATTGATACTTCTTCTTTACTGTATATTTTTTCAAATACATATTACTATAGAGAAGAGTTCAACAAGATTCTTTCCAAGATTACTAATTTTCTGCATAATATTTATTTCCAAGAATTCAGCTAGATTGACACAACTCAGAGTTATTCAAAACATTAAACACTTGATCAAAAAATATAAATTCCTGCACACATAATTATGAGGAAAAATTACAAATTATCTTCTCAACAACCCCCCTTGATTTGTAATTTTCAGCATATCTCTGAACTTGTCAAATTTCTCCTTGCTCACTGGTTTGGTGAGACCATCTGCTAGTTGCTCATTTGTATTAATAAACTCCAAGCAAATTTCTCCTTGATTCACTAAATCATGAATGAAATGATGCTGGAGTTCAATGAGCTTACTTCTTGCATGAAAAATAGGATTCTTAGTAAGGATGTGCATTCGATTTTTTTAGTTCAAACCAAATTGAAATTTTAAAAAACTAAACTTTCGAACTTGCATTTTATAGAACCAAAAACCAAGCTGAAGTAGTCTAAAACCGAACAAATCAAACTAAAATAATTTTGATTCAGTTCAGTTCGGTAATTTGGTTTTGAGATTTTCTGTGCTAAGCTTTTGATTTTGATTTGGACTTATTAAGTTCTTTAATAATTTCATCGTTTGATCTACAGAATTATACTTGATCTTAGTATTATTATTTAAATTTAAATTAATAATAAATTATTTTTAAAAAAGTTTAATTCAATAAAATCACCTCAAGCTTTTGATAATCTATCAATATAATATTTATCATTAGTTATCTATTTTGGTTTTCGGTTAACTGAAGTTATTGAATTAAAAATAGAAGACTGAACCGATTAAAAAATTTTGGTTCAGTTTTAAACCAAAACCAAAATTTTTAGAAGAAAAACCGAATCAAACATCAAAATAAGTAATGATTTGATTTAGTTTTTGGTTAACCAAACCATTTGCACATCCCTATTTCTTGGACATAGCTATAGCTGACATATTATCACAATAAATCACAATTGGACCTTTTTGCTTTTACTGCAAATCAGAAAGTAGTCTTCTTAGCCAAATGGCTTCACAAGCAACACTAGTAGCTGCTGAGTACTCAGCTTCAGCCAAAGACAATGCAACAGTTCCTTTCTTGAGCTCTATGAAATTACATTTGATCCTAAGCTAAATACATAAGCTGATGTGCTCTTTTTGTCATCTAATGAACCTGCCCAGTCACTGTTAGTGAATCTAGTTAGCTTGCTGCCTTCTACTTTGACATATTTAATCCCAAAGTTTTTAATGCCCTGCAACTAACATAAAATCCTTTTAGCAACTGCAAAATGAAGCTTGCTTGGCTCATTCATGAATCTGGAAATTAAGCTTGCATAATACATTTTATCAGGCCTTGTATTTGTAAGATAAATCAAAGAGCCAACAAGACTTCTATATATTCTTGTTCCAATCTTCTCTACTCCTTTATTTTGCTCCAATTTTTCGTTGAAAGCAATGGGAGTTGCTAGTGGCTTACAATTTGACTTATGGAACTTTTTGAGGAGATCTTCAACATATCTTTCTTGGGCGATAAAAATCTCTCCTTTTGATTTCTTCACTTGAATGCCAGGAAAGTATTTTATCGGTTCCAAATCTGTCATTTCAAATTCTTTAAATCTGCTACCATGCTAGAACTTATTCTTGCATAAGTCAAATCATCTACATACAAACATACAATGAGAAAATAACCTCTTCCTCCATTCTTCACATAAAGAGATGGTTAACTTTTGCTTCTTTGAAGGCCATATTGTTGAAAATAAAAGTCAATCTCTCTAGTCCATGTATGGAGGGCTTCGTTTAAGCCATAAAAAGCCTTTTGAAGGCGATAAACTTTGTCTTCCATTCCTTTCACCTCATATCCTTGTAATTGCTGCACATACACTTCTTTTTCTAATTCATCATTCAAAAAGCACTACAAAAAATAGAGGCTTTGCTAATGCAATATTTACCTACGTAAAATTTTGCATAGGTAAAAAGCACAATTAGCTACGTAAAATATTAAATATCAGTAAAACTGGCATAATTAGCTATGCTAAAGAATAAACGTTGGCAAATATAATTATCGACATCACTATTATGTCGGTATTTAAAACAAAGCATCAATAATGGATGATCTTAATTTTTTAATTATTGATAAATATTTACCGACGCTAATTTAGCATAGGTAAAAAGCCTAATTTCCTATCCTTTTCGCTTACATAGGTAATTAGGCTTATTTCCTACATTAAATTTACATTGATAAATATTTTTCTTTTTTATAATTTTTTTTATTTTTATAAATAATTTTTTGATGTTTAATAAGCATAGGGAATGAGCTTAATTACCTATGATTAATTGTTACATAGGTAACTAGGATTATTTCCTACACTAAATTAACGTTAGCAAATATTTTATTTTTTTATTAATTTTTTTTATTTTTATAAATAATTTATCGATGTTAGATAAGCATAGGGAATAAGTCTAATTACCTACATTTATTTCTTATGTAGGTAATTAGCTTTATTTCCTATGCTAAATTAACATCAATAAATATTTTATTTTATTTATTTATTTTTTATTTTTATAAATACTTTACTAATGTTAAATAAGCATAGGCAATAAGGCTAATTACTTATATTTATTTTTTGTGTAGATAATTAGACTTATTTTCTATGATAAATTTGCATCGATAAATATTTTTTATAATTTTTTTTATTTTTATAACTAATTTATTGATATTAAATAAGTAGAGGCAATAAGCCAAATTACCTACGTTTAGTACTTGCATAGGTAATTATGCTTATTGCCTATGCTAAATTTACATCGATAATTTTTTTTTTATAATTTTTTTTGTAAATTATTTATTGATGTTAAATAAGCATAGGAAATAAGCCTAATTACCTACACAAGAATTAAACATAGGTAATTAGGCTTATTGCCTACACTACATTAATATTGGCAAATATTTTACTTTTTTATTATTTTTTTTATTTTTATAAATAATTTATCATTATCTAAATAATTTATTGGTATAATTTTTGAATTTAAAGTCCATCTTTATCATTCATTATCTAAATAATTATCATTAGAGTATCATCATAAAAGTCTGCCTCAATCCGATAACCCTAGCTATGTTGATAAAAAAAATTTGATTTGGACGATCATAAATGATCATATGATAATCTGATAAATAGAGATCATCGATGGATCCAAAAATTTGCAACGATGATATCGATAATATTTATAGCATATTATCAAAATTTTATCTCAATCGAATATCATTATCATGATCAATTTAGTATTGAATGATTTCGTCCATTAAATAAAAAATATGTGATCAAAAGGCCAAACAGCATCTGATTATAAGATGAATTTTTAGATAAATGATCTTTGCTACTACTTTAATCATTTTTATAGTATTGATCATAAAATTCAAAATGCACGTATAGGAGTGATGAGAAATTATATGTCTTTTGATACTCATTCTTAAGATCCTTAAGTAATTATACTTATATTTTTATAAGATCTGCTTAATATGGATGGTTCATACATGCACGATTTAAATTTTATGACCATCACCATATAAATAATTAAAATAGTAGCAAAGATCATTTATCTAAAAAATTATCTTCTAATCGGATGTCATTTGGCTTTTTCATCACGTATTTTTTATATAATAGCCGAAATCATCCTACACTAAATTGAATATGATAATGATGTCTGATAAAATTTTGATAGTATGCTATAAATATCATCGAGATCCTTATTGTAAATTTTTGGAACCATCGGTGGTCTCTATCATATCATCATGTGGTTATTCGTAGCTGTCAAAATTAAATTTTATTAATCGACATAGCTAGGGATACTAGATCGAGGCAGACTTTTGTGACGATACTCTAATGATAACTACTTAGATAATGAATGATGAAGATGGACTTTAAATTCTAAAATTATATCGATAAATTATTTATAAAAATAAAAATATTAATTAAAAAAACTTTTTTTGATGCAATGAAAATATTGAAAAATGTTTCAAATTGCCTATGCTTTACTTTTGCATAGATAATTAATTGCCAAAGGAAAAGAAACATCAAAAAATATTTCACCTTTTTAGCGACGTAAAATTAACATCCGCAAATATAAGAATTACCTATGAAAATTGCTAACATAGAAAATTTATGTTATTTTTTATGGATCTTTTACATCAAAAAAATATTTTTTTTAATTTTTAAATTTTAATTAAATACTTTTTGACTGTAATATAGCATAGGTAAATATCATTATTACAAAAAAAATTAAATAAAAAATATTTTTGATGCAAATTATATGTTAGAAATAACCTAAAATTTCTACGTTAAATTTTTACTTAGATAATTACAATATTTATCGACATTAAGGTTATATCACTAAAAACTTATACTTTTTATTAAATATTTTATTTTTTTAAATATTTTTTGATGTTTCTTTAATGGTGGCAATAACCTTAATTATCTATGCTTCTTTTTAATGTAGCTAATTACTCAAATTATTGACTTTTTCTTACATCTATAAATATCTTTAGATATTTACAAATCCGTCCCTCTATGCGTTTTCGACTCCCACCACCACCCTCCTATTTTCCTTGGCCCAAAGCCACTCCCGCCAGCCAACTGCCCTATTTCTCCTATCCTCCTATTTTTCCATCTCTCTTTCGATCACTCTCAATGTCAGTCGTCCCTGCCTCTGCCTCCGTTGCTGTCATCATCGTTGTGCCGCCATCACTATCATCGTTGTCGTGCTGCCATCCCGAAAAGGTAAAACCTTTTTTTTTTTGCATCCTCGAGGAAGGGAGGAGCGGGGGGGGGGGTGGGGTTGGTTGCTTGGGCAAGGAGGAAGGAGAGGAGGAGGTGCGGGGTGGGTCGGAGGGGAGCCGCAGGTTGGGGGTGGGGCTGAGTTCGGGGAAGTGGGTTCGAGCATTTTGGGGAAGAAGAGGGGCGCTCGGCGGGGGTGGAGAGAAAGCGACGCATCGCATGTATGGGCCTGGGGGGTAGTGGGATGGCAACGGGGAATAAGGGGGTACGGGACTAACCACGCCAGAGGGCCAAATAGCCGAGTGGCCAAGGATTGGGGGGTTTTAATGGCGTACCGAGGAAAGGAGGGGGATAGAAATATATATTATTTTAATTATATATAATTATATAAATAACTTTATATAGAATATTTAAATAATTTATAGGGTTATATATTGTTTAATTATTTTTATATATTTTATATCTAATTTTAAAATATTTATTTAAGATTATTTAATATTTTATAAGATTATATACTTTTATAATATATTTTTAATATATTTTATGAAGATTATAGGTAAATATAATATAAAGCCCTTCCTGTTTGGTGATTATAGGAAAAAATATTTTAATTATGTGATAAATTATAAATTATAATATAAATATTCAATATAACTTGAATTATATAGTTTTTAAACAATAGATAATGTAATAAGTATACATTAAATTCATCAAATAAAAGGTATTAATTTAGTGCAATATAATTATATATTTAATTTTATGTAAGTGATTAATTCGAAATTAATTGATACATATTTGTGTTGATAAATATCATATTTGTATTATTAATTAAAAAAGTTAATCTAAAAAAATAGATAAATGAATGCAATAAAATAACAATTTTATTAATGCTATTAGAAGAGCAGCTTATTGATTTTTGTTATCAACACGAGACGATACGATAATAGTTTCGTATCAAAAATAGAGTAAGAGCGAAACAGTAAGAAGATATGAATTTTTTAAAAAAAAGACTAAATCAATTAAAATAAGTAAAATATAACATAGATCAGTTCAGGTCTACCAAGCCGACCGTGCACAATCAGCCAGCCACAGCTTTCAACCATATACCGAGCTAAGTCAAATGAAGCCAGCACGATCAAGCCAGCATTAGCTAAGCCGAGCTCAGTCACGAAAAGCCGATCAACCATACCACTGACTAAGCTGAGCAGGAAGAAATCGATTGAATCACATAGCGACACATGGGTAGAAGTTCCATACGACCTTTAAAGGATTCATAGAAAATCTGTATCCATGGGCTTGACAAATGCATGTTTGGGATCTTTTCACGTGGTGACAGGAGGGCGATTGGATTCATTGCGGTGATAGCGTGACACGCATGGTCCACGCGGGTCCTACTGCAAAGAAATTAGGTAGATTGGGCTAGTGCACTGGCATGTTTCGCGACATGGCTGTAGTAGTCTTGTGATCAAAGCACTTGCGACCGTGGAGGTTATTAAAGCTCACGAATTTTGAGATTTCAAAATCACTTCAACTTACAGATACTGCACTCCATGGCAGCGCTCCGATCCAGGGGACTGACTTTGCGATGGGTGGAGCGAGAGCTCCCCTGATGGTGAATATGAGGATCTCACAAGATCGCGATCAAATGGCCAGATTTTCTCCATCACAACAATACAGATGCGAACGGCCAAATTTATCCGACCATGATCTGGGCTGATATCACATCAATTTTGATAAATTTTTGGATCGTTTTGATCATCTGACGGTCAGATTTCATCCAGAGCAACAAATTTTATTCCAAGACTCCTTTTTAATCTGATTTTCCCATAAATTATTTTCAAATATTTTTGACGATCAGAGACTCCTAATCCCACATTGCCTGTAGAAAAATTTCAACTTTCCAAACACCTATAATAAGATCTCAGGCCGTTCAGATTCAAAAAATCTTCGATCAAATGAAGCTTTAGTACAGGGTGAAGCCAGAAAGCTTTTGAGTTAAATGGCTACTTTCGAGGCTAACTGGTGTTCGAGAGAAAAGCTGGACTTTCAACCATCTTTCACTGAATGTGATCCAGAGATCAAGAGTCTGGCTATTTTATTTTATTTTTTTTAAAAATTTTTTAATATACTTTTAAATTTTAAAATTTTAATTAATAAAATTTTATTTTTTATACTTTGAATTTCAAGCTTATTATTTTTATTATAATTTAATTTTTGGTACTTTATGTATTGCCCTTTTATTTTATTGCGAAGTAGATGCTAAAGAATCTAACTATTAGATCTTAGTAACCGAAATTTGATTTTTTTTGCATAATTTAATTTTTACTTCATAATTTTAATTTTTAATTTTTGACTTAAATTTTTATTTTTTAAAATTTTTTTTTATAAAATCAAATATTTAAAACTAAAATACTAACCTTCCCTATGGATCGATCCGACTCACTGCTATCTATATATTCTTAATTAATTTTAGAAAGTCGAAACATTAAACTGATAACATGGTGCTTAACGACAACAATTCGCACTCTTTACTCAAATTTTTTCATCCCCATTATCGAAGAAATTATTTTTTTTATTTAATTTAATTTTTTGATTTATTTGAAATAAATTAAAAATAGATTTTGAACAATGCATCTCAAAATTTTTGCGCCAATTGTGGAGAAGGCACGAACATTAAGATTTTTGAAAATCTCTTTGGATGTTTTTATAAATAAATTATAAATAAAAGCGTTTCTTATTCTTTTATAAATATTGCTTGCTAACTTTTTTTTTATTTGTATAGAATAAAGAGGTTAAAGAAACAAAAAGGAATCCAGTGTGCATAAATGGAACAGAAATAACATGTTAGTTGTTGCTTGTGAGGATCAGTGATAGGGCTAACGATCTAGTGCCGTTATTCCTCTTTTATTTTATTTATCTTAGATTATATTTTTAAATTAAGACTTTTTAAAAAAAATATATCCGGACTTACAGTACTAATGTAAAAAGTTCATTAATGATAAGATAAAAAATCCTAACTGCTTAGGCAATGCATCATATTTCTATTACGTATTCTTATTTTTATATTTATTTTTTTGGTGATTGCTGGGAAGGCAAGTAAACTCTTTAAGGTGTTAAATCAATTTATTGCATCCTACTTTAGTTGCATAGAATCCCTTTGTTGAAAGTGATGTGCAATTATGCATCTTTAAAATCAACTAGGGCACAACCCAATGTAATCTCAAAAAATAAGGTGGAGATTTGAATCATCCTTTTACCTTGGCCCATAAAATATACCAACCGAGCATCTATATTGACCTAAGCCCTTTAATTTTAAAATTAATTAGATCAATCAAGCCTAATGGAGCTCGAGCTCACATAGGATAGCAAAGAATCCTAAGAGTTGAAGGCCAGGTTAGAGGTTATGTCAATTTGGAACTTGTGTCTAGAAAAGTGTTCAAGAGTGAACGACTTGAAGCCGGAAGGAAGGTGGGGTGTGCACCTTAATTGGTTCTCGTTAGCGGTTATCTTGTTGGCAAAGCATAAGTTGATGTCTAAGGCAAGCAACCATAGCACACGCTCCCGTAGCTCGGGATCTATTAAATTCTAAGCTTACCAGCGGATGAGGACCAAGTTTGTGAAGAAAAATCCTATTTGCTGTTCGAAACCAGGTTCGTTCAGATCTGATCAAGATCAAGAAGATATATTTCAAAAAAAATTTTTCTTCTTTTTTTTTGATCTAAAAAAAAAAAGAATTCAGAAAAAAAAAAATTTTCTGAGGATATTTTTTTTAAAGATTCTTTACCTTCTTATTAAATTTTTTAAAATAATTTAAAAAAAATAAATTTAGATAAATTAAAAATCAAATTTAATTTACCTTTGAAAGTGGTAAATCCTATTACCCATTGATGATCTATATAAGCACGGAAGGTTCTGGATCTAGCTACAACAAAAGTGCTTGGCCTCTAATCGGTTAATTCACTCAGGCTGGATTCTGAGATTCCTCTTCTTACTGCTAACTCACATCTCCAAAAATCAAGATGCTAGATCTGATTCTAAGAGGATTTTTCAAAATACCTTTCGAAAGATCAGCGGTTATCCTTTTAGCAGCAAGCGCAGCCCTTCTAGCCTTTCAGTCCGTCTTTCTCGG